>CM074488.1:43163356-43190775 GCA_037389245.1 Oryzias sinensis | reverse complement strand
TATATATATATATATGCATCATATAATTTAAATAAAATAGATATAAGTGCAAAGGTGAGGCATCCAGAGCTTGTACAAGTTGTCCAGATTACAGTTACAGATAAAAAAATCCATTTATTCCTGAATGAACACTAAATAATAAGAAAAGTGCAGTCTGCAACATTTATCAGTTGAAACCTAACCATCTACTTTATTCCACTGGTCAGATCCTCAAAACTTTATGTCGGGTTTGTGTGAAATTTTTGAGACTATAAGCTCAGACATTAAAAATTGTTGGTTTCGGCATGAATATTGGTGAGATCCAGGGCAAAGGTACCAGGGGAACCATTGTAACACAAGCTTAGTTTACCACAAAAGTTGAATAACAAATGTTACAACAAGTCATCAGATCCCTTCCAGAAAAACAGAAGAAGTTAACACTGTATCTAAAACTACATTCAAAATGATCCTATCAGAATCTGAATTGAAAAAAGTTTTTTTTTCTTTTCTTATAAAAATGACATTTTGATTACTAACTTTTTTTAAAGTAATGTTGCTTGTCAAAAACCTAGACAGCATTTAAATTGTGGATAGCACAATATTATAATCTAATTTCATCAACCCTTGAAAATCTCTGAACTTACCAGTGAGTTTGGCAATTCCATTGGCTGTTTATAATGATGGAGGAAAGACAACAACCCCCAAATTTTAGGTTTAAAACAAACCTAACAGAAGTTTTGACAAAGAATTGTAATACACCTTGATAAAAATCCTTGAGTGGAGGACAGCAACATTAACTCTACTCTAAGATCTCCATTTGTCTGGGCCTGCTCCCCACAAGATTTATCCTTTTATCCAGGGGTGTCAAACTCATTTTGGTTCGGGGGCCACATTTAACCCGTTTGATCTCAACACTCCAAAACTCCTGCTCTCAGCACTGAGGTTTCTGCTTCTTTTTAACTCTCCATGAACAAATTTAACAAAAAGGTTAGTGTTAAAAGTCAAGCATTCACACAGTTGTTCAGTTGCATCCTGGGTTTCTTTGTTAAACATTGCTGTTTTTCTCCATCCCAAGTTTTTGTTGCTTTCCATTTTTTTGTGTCTTCTTTACTTTTCCTCTGACATATACTGACTTTGTTTTGATGTCCTGTGGTTGGCTGGTTTCCGTCTGATCTTCCCTCAGTCATAAATCACCAATTGTAGCAGAGAGAAAGCACCTGCCAGTATCAACGACTCTGTGCAGATCCGTCTGCTGTTTGCGCAAAGAAGAGGTGAAAAAGAGCAACAAAGAGTATATGAATGTGTTTGCCATTTCAGAGAGCACATAGTTGGTTGTGAAGCCTTCATCTCACAGTACATCCACACACTTCCAAAGGCAGAATCTTTGCATGTGTGTGAGTGTATTTTGTATTAGTGTGCTTCGATGCCCTTGACCAGAGCCGAGAGATGCAGCCTGCCGGACTGCATCTACTCTGAAAATGAATGCCAGGGGGTCATACTCAAGGGCTTTGCATTGTAGTGCTGCACTGCAGTCATAATTTGTGTGGAAAGAGCGCAAAAAAGAAGACATTTAAGGAAGGAGAGAGCTTGAAAATCAAGAATGATCACTCAGGCGTCGAGAGACACAAGCTACAATTCAGAAATTGAAAATGTATAGAAAATGCTAGAAACCCAGGAGGATTTTGGTTTTGTCCTCTCTGGTCTGCAGATTGATACATAAAAGATCAAACCTTCAATTCCTTACCAAGGAGACTTGGATTTTATTCTTTTCCTGTTTTTGTGAAAACAGTTTGAAACATTCTCGGAGTGAGGTTACCCAATTGGTAAGCCTTAGTTATCATTGCCTTTATGGTTGAAAGATTTGCATCGCTTCCACATTTAGCACCAAGCCTCTTCCAAATTTGAGTACATGCGCTACAAACAGGTGGCGACAGTCCAATGTGAATGCCATATGCTAAAAATATATTCAAGAATGCCTGTTTGGTGTGTTCTTGAATGTGTATCACATGCCCAGTGTGTACATACTGTAGCATCAAACACACCAGTGCTCTTCTTAAGATGCAGTCACTCCTGTCTACGACCCTCCATATGGCCGGACAACCCTAAAAACCTGCAGCACCCATACAGGTCAACCCCCTTATAGGTGGACGTGACTAATGCATAAGGCTATAGCATTAAAGTTTTCGTTTTTAGATTTGATCCCTGTATTTTGCCTGCCGTTAGGTTAACAGTAGAAGTTTCAGTTTTTTAAAAGTAACGAGCCACAAA
Source organism: Oryzias sinensis (assembly GCA_037389245.1). Lineage (NCBI taxonomy): Eukaryota > Metazoa > Chordata > Actinopteri > Beloniformes > Adrianichthyidae > Oryzias > Oryzias sinensis. Next base: position 43,188,528 of record CM074488.1, on the reverse strand, counting down.
ACAACAAGTAGGGGAAATTTTAAAATACTTTTTTGACATTTCTTATAATCTAAAAAATAACATTTTTAAAGTTGATACATTTTTGCTTGATAATTTGATGACTAAAGATTCTACAGATAACATTTAATAGTCATTCTAGAGTCATTTTTTTGATGTGATCATCCTGCAAATCCCAGATGAAACCTGATGAAATGGGATAAGCTGAAGCTTGTAGCTATAAGCACTGTTTGCCCACAATTAAATAATCCGATTTGGTGTATTTGACTTATTCAAAAAAATATTTATTTCTTACTTTTATATTTTAAGGCCATGGACTTAATCAAATTAAGACATTAACTCAAGTTGTGTTTATTATTGTTTTCCTGTTGGGAAGGGAAGTCTAAACTCACATTTTTTCTAAGACTCAGTAACATTTATGAATGACAGGACTGTTGCTTCTCTGAACTTCCTGAACTTGTGTGTTCCAGTCATGTGTTCCCTCATGGTTTACCTGATGAGTTCACCCTGATCTTCACCCTGGCTTTGAAAGAGACTGCCCTCATGGACACAGTATACCTGTTTCAAATATTGGATCAGCAAGGATACCCACAGGTGCAGCTCCCTTTATTCTTCCCCGCTCAATCCATCTCTCCTCCTTTTTCTCATGTCATTGCAAATAGTTTCACTCACTCTATCCTGAGTTTTACTCCTCATAGATCTCTCACCTTTTAATCATCCCCACTTTTTCTCCTCTTCCTTGCCCTCTCTCATCACACTTTTGCATTGTCATCCACTTTGCCTTTCGATTTCTTTTCTCGCGCGACATCTTTTCAATTTTCTTCCCGCTTTCATCCATTCGCCTTTTGTCCTTTCTTGTTTTGTGCAGAGCAGACCTCACTCTCCCTCAAATGCTATGCAACCCCCTCTTCAATGACATCCTACTCTCCTCTTTCATTCACCTTCATTCATATTCGTGTGTGTTCCATGATGAAACGCTGTAGTCCCCCCAGACTTCCAATAATCACTAAAAATCTGAGGCCAGATTTAAATACTTAGTGCATATGATGGATGGAAGCTAAGTCGCCTCATTAGAGGTGATTGATTGGCTATACTGCTCGTGTGTGTAATTAATATGTCTTCCTTTTGACTTCATCCTTGCTGCAGTGCTCAAACGCTTTGTTTGATGATGTCTCAGTGCTTTACACACATGATTTACATCAGATAGCACCCGAGAGCTTGGACCACTGACATCTTTATTTTGACTTTACTTACCATATTTTTTCTGACTATAAGTCGCCCTGGACTATAAGTCCCAGCAGCCAAAATATTCATAGCAAAGAAGACAAAAAAATCCTATTTAAGTTGCACTGGAGTAGAAATTCTGGGAGAAAAACTGCAACCCTTCTGAAAAACTCAGCCAAGTCCAGTGTAAAGGTGCGATTCACACGCTTAATTCTTGTTTGCTGCCTCTTTTTCGATCACGTGTCAAATTCAATGCTTGCTAAAAATGTGTTCATAAACTTGATGCTACAAGATGCTTTTTGGAGAAGCTACTGTTAAAAGTTTTTAACCTCATTGCTACATGTCAGCTTTGACCATATATCTCATTTACATTGCATGGAAGACAGGGATGATGCTGAGGAATCAGATTTATTTATTTTCAAGAGCTCTGCAAAAGCATTGGTTATTATGTCTACATGTCTGGGTTCATGAGATCGTTCAGAGACTTTTTTTTTTAGATTGAGGTTCATCGTCTACTGCAGTTGTGAAATAGTGACACTATCAGCAGTTCCTCCATCTTTCTGTGACCCAGTTTGATGACTTGCCTTAGTCCGATGGAAGGAAAAAATAAAAACAAGAATAATAATGTCTCGATGAAAACAGAAAAAATAAAAAAGTTCAGGAGTTGAACGATCAGATTCTCCTCCATGTGTCTTTTGGACAGCGCTTCTGCATTGCCTTCAATAGCAAATACTGATACACACATTCAGTGCCCTCTAAAAGTTGTTAGTGGAAAACAAATGCAAAAGGGAAACCGGTTTTTATTTGGAAAATTATGAATACGAGCCTATTTATGTTAAAAAGAATCATGCATCAGATAAGTTATCAGATAAGTTGTTTCTGAGTATAAGTCGCACCCCTGGCCAAACTCTACATAAAAGCGCGACTTATAATTATATATACTGTATATATAAAATACTCCTATACTTCCCCTGCCTTAACCTTTAATTCTACATCCAAAACCTAGTTCTCCGTGGACCTCAGCGGTCCAGATGGCACAATGACTCTCAGAGCCAGAGGACTGGACTCATCGGCTGATCCAGTGAGCTGTGTTTTCTCTGGGGAAGGAGTGGAGGCCCTTATGGACCTCCGTTGGCACAAACTGGCCCTGAGCGTGCAGCATGGTGCTGCCTCTCTCCATGTGGACTGCAGCTCCATCGAGACAAAACCGCTTGAGCCCAGAGGAGTGGTGCAGACTGATGGACACACGCTGCTGGGCGTTCGTGCCTCAGATGCTGGACCAGTGCAGGTCTGGTAGTCCTTTTCACACTTTTATCCATGTGTTTGTTTGTCTTTTTATTTGTCTTTATACATGCAATTAGGACACCTATTAGTAAGAAAAAATCTTTATTTATTTTGTTGGTATATCATGTTGTATTTTTCATAAATATCTTGAATTGATTACCAAAAATCAAAGTTGTATTGATACACATAAAAATACACACTTATGGTAGGACATAACAACACATGCAAAAGACTAGCAAACAATGTACATGACAGTTAGGTTCAACATTTGAAGACCACCTAAGCTCAAGCTTTTATTTCATATATTAAACATACTGTAAACCAATAGACATCACAGTACTTTATTTCCTGTTTTTTATGTTTCATGTGGGTGTCCATCTCTAATATGAGCACTTAGCATGTTTATATAAAAATAAATAAATAAAGTAAACAAATACCACACTTTAGGTTAAGTTATGGAGGAAAATGAATCTCATCTGTAAGAGATTACTAGAATATAGGGTTTATTAAAGCAGGAAAGAGCCAAGAACAGAAACCTCATATTCATTCAAACACCTATTGTCTGACTATAAGAACTGGACTGACTGAGTATGACACCATAGAAAATGGGTGATGTTACACACATTTGGTCGAAGCCAGACTTCTGGCTCCAACCAAATGAATTCAATGCACACAGCTTGTTTTTCTTTCGCAATATGGACGTCGCCTTATTTAAACCAGGCAACGTCAATTTTGGGAAATGATGGTTGGTGATTTTACGGAGGAGCTGTGGATCCATCAATTCCACATGACACGGTCAAATTTTGAGGAGCAGTGCGATGCTGTAGGACCTCTTGTGGCGCCCGATCTGCAGCCAGTTCTTACCAAGAAGCGCTTTGACTTCGCTTGTTAGTCATGTGACTCATTTTGGCTACGTTCACACTGCAGGGCTTAATGCTCAATTCCGATTTTTTGAAAAATTCCGATTTTTTTGCAAGACCGTTCACATTTCCAAGTAAATACGAACTTTTGTGATCTCCAGTGTGACCGTGACACGACCCAAAACTGACCCGCATGCGCAGAAGAGTACTCAACAGTCAACGACGTCACTCGTTGTTTGCAGAGCCAACATGAACAATGGATGCCACAGTGGAGCTCCTTTTGCAGTATTAAATTTATTTTTCACGAAGGAGCCAGCACAATTACAAGCTTTTCATTTTACAAAAAAGGGAATGGAGTCTGGATCATCTGTACCCACTGTAGTGGAATGGTGATGTGTATGTGTTGGGGGCGCACGCACGCGTGTGTGTTTAAGAGACAGGGGAAGAGCGCGTGCAGCGGTGGAGAATGGGGGGGGCACTGTGGATGCGCATTCATGTTGTGGGTTATGGAGGAAAGAGAACGGAAATTAAAGAAGCTTTCCCCCAGAATAAATGCTATTGATTCTTTATTAAACCGTTCTGGAGAATCTAAGGGTCCGAACGGGGAGGAGGAGGAGGATCCGCCTTGGGTTTCCCGCGCTTCTGGCCACGGTCGGAAAGGGGAGAAAGAAAAAAAAGTAATCGCGGGATAGGTTCAACACCACGCTCGGCCATTTAGCTGGAGATATTTTCAAAAATCGCCCATTTGCGATAAGAGCCCTTGAGTTTGGCCTGAATAGAGCTGTCACCCCAAATATTAATCCAATCGGGGACCTCGCTTCCATTCCACTGACTGGTCTCAGCAGCATCGTCCGCCATTATGACGTTTGTAGCGTATCAATGACGTACGGTTCGGAATCAAGTCGCCTGGCCGGTCAGACGGCGGTCGCATTTGAAAAGATCGGATACGTATCGGATTCAGGCCGGCAAACCCAAGTGGCCTGGGTCGCATTTTAAAAGATCGGATGTGTGTCGTTCAGACTGTCATGAAAATATCAGATACAGGTCGCATAGGGGCAAAAAAATCAGAATTGGGTCGTTTCAGCCTGCAGTGTGAACGTAGTATTACTTAAAAAAAAACTGCTTCCATTGCAGTTTTACAAAATATGTCAATTTCTCTGCACCTCAAAAACCACCTCCTTCTCCTCCTATTTTTGATAGTTCGAGTTTTTTCTAAATTGTCGCGTTTCCATTAGGAGTATTTAATGGAGTTAGTTGCAAATCCAATTTGTGGAAAATTTTATAATCAATGGAAACTCAGCTATTGTTATGTAAAACAATTGAATCTAAAGCATTATTGTGTGACTTCTTAGCCAGATGTACGTTTTTTATATTTAAAAAAAAATTCCAAGTTATGTATTTAAAGAGTTGGAAAACCAAGAAGTTGGTTTCTATGTCAAATCTGATTAAACATAAAGTGTGCTCCTGCCTGGTCATTTATTGTAAATGTCATCCTAAGTTATTCTTTGAACATATGCTGACCTTTATTATATTTCTCTATAAACTGGGTGGTTTCTAATGCTGAAAAGAGCCATAGTTCCTTTATTTGATCAGTAGTATTTGCAGTGACATGTTATTATGTTGCTGTACCGTACATTTCAATATCCTGAAGAAAATATGCGTAAATATATTTTTTGTGAGTGTAGTCCCTGCCCTAAAAGCCTTTGTTTTAAAAATGTTTACCCACTTTCAATGTCCAAAAGATTTGTGGGCCTGTGGTTGTATGCTGCTGCAGTTGTATCCTGTTCTAATTTAAATAAAAAAGCAAACCTTATAGAATCACAAACTCATACTATTAGTAACAATAATCTATTGAATGGCTAAGTTAAAATGCAGAGAAGGTATTTTGATGGCACAGAGTTGCACACTCAGGTGAACCTCCTGACAAATAACTTCCTCAATGCTTCATATAAATGAGAAATTAATTGGTTCTTTGTCTTGTTTACTGCCTCATTTATGGGTATTAAAGAAATACAAAAAAGAAGAGTCAAAGCCTGGGAACACAGACACAGAAAACGTTCACTTCTTCCTTTCCATTTTCCTATTTTTCAGATGGATATTCAGCAAGCAGTGCTTTATTGTGACCCTTCTCTTGCCATCCTGGAGGCCTGCTGTGAGATACCCGGAGCTCGGGTAAAAACAAACTCTGTTCTACAGACCTTTATCCTGTCATGCAAAAATACATTTGTAACAGGAAGATACATGTTTGTTTTTTTATATAGATTAAATGTTTGAAATTATTCAGTGACAAATATTGCCATTCTCTAAGCAATTTTCCTAACTGACATTCAAAATATGTTATGCTATCCCCTCAGTTTCCAACAAATTCTGAAACTCTTATCAAATCTTGGATGTTTTAAATAATTATGACCTATAAAAACTTGCTAGAATTCAATATTGTCCTCCATTAAATTTGTTAAATTGGTTGAGGAGAATCAGAATTTCACCATAGTTGCCCATTTTAAATGAAAACTTTTTATTTAGAAATATAAGCTATTGCGTTAAGAGACAGCACAAGACAAGTAGTCTGGTGGAGGCTTTTTTTTAATGCCCAAAAAGCAAATTTAGCTTCTCAAAAAAAAGATTAAGCAATATCCCACCTGCAAATAATTTCTTTTAAGTAGACATGCATAATCAAATTATTTTCTGCACCAGAAAATGATAAAATACTATACTAAATAATATACAACTTAGAATTTCTATGAATAAGAAAACAATTTCTTGGTAAGGTACTGTTTAAAGACTTTCTTGTGCATTTTGTGGTACTAGCACTAAAGTTGGCATGGTTGTCACTCAGGACCCCCTTTCAGAAAAGCATGTTTGCCATGAGAAAATCAAAAAATATATGTATTTGTAGGTACCCCTCTAGTTTAATGACTGCATTTTGTGCATTAACAGCCCATATTGTTAAGGCTGGGGGGAAATATAAATCGAATATTGTTTTAACAATGATCTTATGGATACCTTAATTGAGAATGGTCCCCATATTGCATTTTTTCCCACAGTAAACATACTTTCCTGAAAAGGAGATCCTGAGGTGTAGCAATGCTGTAGCAATGCAAATTTTGGTGCTTGTACCACAAAATGCACGATTTGTCTGAAACATCAACCTTAACTAGCTTTATGTTAGATTACATACCAAGTACTCTGTTAATACTCCAGTCTTTGTTTATCATCAGCAATCGCAAGTACACAATCAACTAACTACAAGTACAAGTGAAATGGGAGGTTTATATTTAACCACATCAACTTGACAAATTACACAATTAGTGACATCTTTGTTTGTAACTCGTTTTTTTTGTTGCAATTTTGCAAAACTCCTGTAAAAAAAAGACACTTGGCTTCAGCTCTTGGCTTCATTTAGCATCTAAGCATGTTTTATTCAACTTTTTGACAGACTTTTCCATGTAGTCTCTGCTTGTATCTTTGTGTGTGTCTTAATTGCAGAATAGATGTCAATGGGGGAGCACAAAGAGAGGGTAAAACTTCCTCAGATGTATAAAAGTGAGGAGCTCAGCACTCGGAGCTGCATTCTGTAAAATTGATTAGGGATGGTTTTAAGAAAGAAGGCTTTTTCACTTTTGCTCATGGCACGTTTGCTGCAGGGCTCCCTCCAAGCTGCATTTAAATTCTAGAGGTTAGGGAGAATATGGTGCATAACTCCTGACACGCACACCTATTTTGAAAAAAGGAAGTATCAAACTGCTTATTTTTAGTTGCAATAGCAACTATTGGTGTAGGTAAACATAAACAATACACAAATATCTGTTTTTGTATAGCTAAAGATGTCATCTTCAGAGTTTGGTTAAAACTCGTAAAGATTGTAAAGAAATGGATTATTGCAGTGATTAAACATTTCCTCTAGTTCTGTCACACACTGAGTGACTTTTGATTGTCCATTGTTGTGTAATTCTAGTGTACATGTTTTGTAATTTTCTGCAAGTTGGATCAGCCGTGTAACTGAAGACACCACTTGAGGATTAGCACTTTCCAAACTAAAACATTCCCCCCCATCTTCTTTATCTTTTGCCTTGATGTGCTGAGAATTAGATCTTTAGTATGGATCTGCTGTATACTGAAAATCCCACATTGTACTAAACGATGAAATATTAAACACTTTCAGAAGGATTTCCTTTGTAAAGCATCAATGAGATGAAGCACTTCCTCATAATGAGACAATTATCTGTTTTGCCATGCCCTTCAGAGCTACAAAGTGACATGGTTGTGTGTGCTTGCAGTGCCCTCCTGATGCTCCCAAGAGCCGGCGCGCAGCTGAAAATGACCTGCTGGAAAACGCCTTTAACCAGGTAAATGACAGACCACCAACACACATGATGAAAGAAATGTATCTGAATTATTCCAGAGTGGAGACTTTGAAGTGAGATAATCAAACCTGCATTAGCAGCAAGGGAAATAAATCTTTTGGTGACTGCGTTATGGAAAAGATTTACTGCAAAAAAGATTGGTTTGCTCTCATCATGGACTGCAGCAGTCTTGGACTGCAAGGACCCGATTGTTTCAGCATTTTTTCTTTCTTACTGCACCTTTAAGCAAAAATTTAACCCCGACACATAGTCATACATCTATTGAGAAATACTCCGTTATTCTATTTGTCAGAATAACCATCCTTGCTCGGAAAAATTTTGAACATGTTCTTGGTAATTCTACTTTGTTTTATGATATCTTATTCTTTATCTCAAGTTATCTCAAGTTATAAACTGGCGAATCAGATGCCTCAATAAAAGCATGTGATGCCCACTTGCGTCTATAGCGCTCAAAATCTTTGAATTACAGATTCTTCCAAGCCAGCTTTCAGTGGTAGGGGTGTCGATTTCCAATAAGCTCACTTATGATTGGTGAAAGTAGTTTGTATAAAAACATTGACTCAGACCAACTCTAACCAATCACTGTTTACTCACTTCATCTGGCTCCAGATGAAGTGGCTTCATTGGCTTCATTTCACCGGAGCCGGAATTAAGCCATTTTCTATGGGTGACGTCATACTCACTTAGTCCAGTTCTCTTATACAGTCAATGAAATCAACCAATGAAACCAAAACACGTGTTGTGAGAAAATCCAAAGGAAGTTTTTGTTCAAGTGATTTTAACAATACAGTATTTCACTCATGCCACCAATTTTAGTCTTAAACAACATCTAAAGTTTTGTCAATCTTAGCACTCGGTATACGGCTGCAATCTTGAATTAAAAAAAAAAAAAAGAAAGAAACAAATCCCTTTCAGTGCCATCTGAACAGTTAAACTCCTCAGAGGGATTTTGATCTATGATAACTCCTCGCGCATCATTGGAAAGCTAATGTGAAAAAAAATGTTGGTTTTAAAGATTTTAGAGGGAGAGTGTGAGGTGTGTATAACAGCTGGTAAAAAGGGGGCGGTGAGGATTGCTGCAGCGGTTACAGGCCATACAATGCTGCTCGCACCTTTAATTTTTTCTTATTTGAGGGAAATCATGAAAACCTCCCCTCTCACTGATTCTCTCTCTGATAGGCAGTTTTTATAACAGCTTCTTTTAAAACGAATTGCATGATTTTTGAAATGGGGATTTATTTGATTTCATAATGCCTCATGCTGGTGTCCAGCAGACTTTTGGACACAGTAATCAGTCCCATTGATTATTGCAGCCAGGGACAAGTATCACACATTTCCTTCTCTCATCTCCCCCATGCATTCAGATTCTGATTGGCTCGTTTGTTTGTTTTAAGGTCTGTGCACCCTACACCCTGAAAGAAATGAACAACTCAAGTGTGTATAAAGATCCTGTTAAACTTAAACAGACGCAAAAACACAGCCGGGCTAAACGTTTCCATTAAAAAACCTTTTTTTTTGTTTTTTTAAAGTTCATCGAAGTATTGTAAATAGTTGTAAAGGATGTGTCAAAAACTTTCTTGGTCATCTCAAAACTTTTTGACAAAGTATTTTGTGGAGAAAAATGTGAATGTGAAAAAAGTGTTATTTTTTAAAATAATAAAGCATTTTGTTTTAAATAGATTTTTTTCACAGATTCAAAGAACCAAGTGACTTGAGAATACTTGCTTTATTTTTGTACAGTTTATTTTTTTAACTTTAAAGCCAAGATTCCAGCCTGCAGCCCAGATGTTCCTAAGCCACAGTCCAACCTAGTTTTATTAAAGCTGCATTGTCATAATAACAATTCCCATAATCCCTATCTTGGTCTACAACGATTTATGGTATTTCTATTTTGTGCTGTTGTATGTTGTGCCGCACTTTCTAAGATTGCTCAATGCTGACTAAAGCTGGATTCTATCGTCACCAGAATCCAGTTTACTGATTGGTCAAAGTGTCTCCAGACACCTATAGTTTGTAGGCTGGAGAACGCCAACGGGGGAGAGTTTCTCTCCAAAATGAAAACCTAATATAGATAGATCCATGTGGCCATTCAGATCTCTTTTTCTTAAAGGCTTTAAAATAGGGGGTTGGATGGTGGTGCAGGGATGAGCACTCTCACCTTGCAGCGAGTAGGCCCTGGTTGAAGTTCTGCCACGGTCCTCTCTGTATGGAGTTTGCATTATCTTCCAAGCATGAGTGGGTTTTCTCCAGGTACTCCGGCTTCCTCCCATAGTTCAAAAACATGCCTCTTGGGTTAATGGTGTTTCTAAATTTGTACCTTAGGTGTGAATGTGTGGTTAGCTGTCTCTGTATGGGCCTGCAGTGGACTGGCAAACTGCCCAGGGCATACCCCGCGTTCACCTGACAAACCCTAAACAGGAAAGAGTGGGCATAGAAGATTTAGGCTTTAAGACCTAAGGTCTGAGCTTTGAGTTGCCATTCTACAACAAGCCTACCTTAAGTAAGTTAAGTTTGAATTCAATTCAATTCAATTTTATTTGTATAGCCCAAAATCACAACAACAGTCGTTTGGATATTAAAGTTGTTAAAATGTGAATCAAAATTAAGGTTTGTTTTAGCGCCAAAGCGTGTAGAGCAAAACCGTAAAAATTAAAATGCATCTTAAATAATGTGTTATAGGCACTTTAAGCCCTGCATGTGGGGTCATCTGTGTTCTGTGAATGATGTTATCTCCATTACTGCTCCAGAGAAAACAGTTACCTAAATACCTTTATACAGGCGTATGTCGGTTCCCCTGTCTACGTTTTTTCTAAGCATGCTTCCTTGTGTTTAGAAGATTTTGCATCTGTGTGAATTATATATTTGAACTGGGGCATTTTTTTGTTATTAATTAAGCAAAAGTAGCACTTGGTCATTGCGATGAAGCTAATTAATTCCACCTTAAGAGATATATGAGTATGAACAGTCACATTGAGTTCCCCTATGAAACACTAGCTCTGTTACAGCAGAGACTCATATCAACGTTTTCCCAAAGCAGAAAAGACTCTCACACACTGTAACAATAGTGTTTTCCTGTTTTAAAGCCATTTTAAAGTTGCACATGTTCTGTTAGCCCAGGTTTTATAAACATGGATCCATACTTTGCCAAACTAAGACGTCTCTGACAGCTAATGTCGTCAAAGTTCTTGGGCTAACTTAATAGATGGGTTACTGATGCTCAAAATGCTGGAGAAAGTAATTCAGAAAACAGTCACAATACAGAGTGTAGTTGTGTTGTTGACCCCCAGACATTTCAGTGTGAGAATGCTGAAACCAGCCTCCAACCAAAAACAGAAACAATGGGTTTTTGAGCATCAGATATAAAACATGGAATATTGATAAATTTAAAGCCATTTTTGTATGGCATTGCTGAATGGGTGCATGTTCTTTGATTGGTGAAAGCAGACATAGCACTACGATCTCCCCTTAAGTTAGAAGGCTAGCAGTCAGTGGCTATATGATGTTTTGAATAATGATCTGATGAAAAGCCTTGGCTGGTGTTGGTGAAGACTATGTAGTGTTTTTGTAGAAATGATCTTTCTTTATCCACTGTGGCCGTCTTCAGCAGAAGAATGCACCATGATACAAAGCAACAATAGGCAAACAATTGGCTTAAAATTCTCACTTTGACTCCAATTTCAATAGGTATCAATTAAAAAACAAGTTGTATTCAAACATACACTTAGTTTCCCCATGGAGGATGAACCCATCCATCCATCCATCCATCCATCCATCCATCCATCCATCCATCCATCCATCCATCCATCCATCCATCCATCCATCCATCCATCCATCCACCCATCCATCCATCCATCCATCCATCCATCCATCCATCCATCCATCCATCCATCCATCCATCCATCCAACCACCCACCCACCCACCCATCTCCAACCTTTGCGCGAATTTTATTTAATAACAAATAACAAAAATACATTAAAAAAATGTATACCATCTAAATCGGAAACACGCTTGTTTCTATTTTACACGCCTAATGCTGTGTGCTGGTGTGAAACAAAGTAGAAAAAAAAACATATACTGTCCTCCACATATCACCTCAGGCCTGTTGTGGTTAAATTCCTTTTGGTACAAATGTTTTTTGCTCTCGAGTTTTGAGCTTCTCCTTATACAACCTATTTTATCTTAAACAACCTATTTTTGCAACTACTTTCAATAAAAGTTTTGCAGAGTTTTGTGAGATTTACGTGACTGCGTGCTGGTCTCAGTAGTCACTGCTTTCCTGAGATACGGTGAATCTCAGCCGAAGTGTTTCTTATCTTCCAGTGCTGTAAGCCCCCGCTCCCTGCTTTTTTGCTAAAAGGTCATCTACCCTTCAAGATGTCCTAATATCTTTTTTTTTTTTTTTCAGGGCCATAATGTTCTACAACTTAACTTTCTACCTTTGCTATTGTTGACAATTTGTTGAAATTCTGTGTACAAAAGATTCAATTTTCTATCGGCCCCAGAATTTTCAGAACTGAGTCTTATTCATGTTTTTAATCTTTTTTTATTATTAGTTTTCATGTAAAAAGAGGCCAAAGAAAGTTGTTAATGAGAGATGTGTGCAACCAGGATGGACCCTGTTTCATCTTTTGTTGTTATTTATCTGATGCAATGAGTTGAAACTTACAGATTTTAAAGGGATGCACCATTTATGACATGGGGAAAAAAACAACAACATCCCCCTGAAGAAAAGGGAATGTGATGCATTCATTAAGTTCATTTGAAAACTCACTTCTGCCTTTTCGTTTACTCTGCAGGAAAAGTTCTCTTCTAAGGAGTTTGCTGAAAAAGTAAGTCTTAGAATTCACACCCACACATAAGTTGAAGGTTTTATAGAACCTATGAGACACCGTAAAGGTGCAAGCTAAAGTAGTTGCCCAAGTTCAACAGTGAAACTCTTGTCATGTACAATCCATTCTCCCTTGTCAGTTGAATAAAGAAAACAATGCAAGTTGAGCCCAGTTTAAAGTTCTATTCATGCTCGGATGTTGTGTTGCTCTTAAAAAACATAAAAATAAAAAAAGCATCTGGCCTTAACATAAAAAAAAAAACCCAATGTGAGCAAATTTGTTATGCTTCACAGGAAGATCTGGTTTGCACCCTTAGATTCACAGCTGTCCATATAAATGTGCTGATTTCTAGTATGAGTCTTTTTCTTCAATCAGATTTGTGCTATTAGATGGTTCATACTCTCTTAGATCATTCTGTACCAGCCCAGACCCTATGAAAATATCCCATCAGATAGATTACCAGTAGGGGAAAAAAGCTGCCTGCTTAAAATTGAACTTATTTTCAAGCATGCCCTCTATGTTCTGGCTTGAACTGAAAAATTAGTTGATGAAGATCGTGAAATTCCAGGATTTTGTTCTGCATTTAAACAGACCCACCGAAATGGATTTGCTTATGTCTGAATATGACAGCAAATCCTCAGCCTCTCAAAAATAAATACGCGTCTCCCTAATTTGGAATAAAAATAACACACAAAGCATGGTGCTGTGAGGCAAGATTAGGGGTTATAAAATGTAGTCTGTGGATGGGCCATGACATGAGGCAGCATGTCATCCATGAGTGGCAAAATTACTGATTTGTGGATGTGTTTATTTATTAATAACCTGCTATTTTGTAAAATGAAAATAACCACTTATTAATAGTGTACCTTTACACCACATAGCAAAACCTTTAGATCATCCCAACTATACAAATATTTTTTTTTCATTTCAAAGTTTTAAAATATGGAAGTATTTTGAATCATACTTCAGAAATAATATCCGATTCTCAATTGACAATTCAACTTGCAGTGGCGTCAACAATCCATGATAATTTAAAATGCAATTGATTTTTTCATTTTATTTAATATTTTTAAATTTTTCATATTGAATTGTAATATTTAACATTCAATTCTAAGTTCCAAATAGTATTTTCATATTCCAAGCCTAAATTGCAAATTGAAATTGTCAATTTGAAAAAAAAAAATGTATGTTCATATTGCATGATTGAAACTTTCATAGTAAAGTCCAACCAATTTCTGAAATTGGTACCAAAGTTCAGTTAACTGTAAAATGCCAGGTAAAAAAAAAGGACATATTTAACTGAAAACCTGTGTACACTTCAGAATTTCACAATACAACACAAATGTCTTTCTGTGTAATAGAGGTTGATGGAGTCTTAAAAGTCGTTCCTACTGGGATTCCAACTTTTTCTTTTTATTTTACAACCTTTTGTCTGCCTAAAGCAGAGCTGGAACACACTGTGGTACCAAACCCAAACCCTCATGAGCTTTTGTTGAACAGTATTTTATAGCTCGAAGTAGTAAGTTGTTTTAAAAATGGCAAAAGAAGGCTGCCAACAATGGAAGAAAAGCGGACCATTAGAAAGCTGGAAAATGTAGGTCTTTCTGACAGAAAAATTGCACAGTTAAGGTGCCATCGAGCACAGTTTCTTGAACCGTCAAAAGGTATTGAGAAGCTGGAGGAAACTCTGACAGGAATAGGTCTTACAGAGGAAGTGTGAGTTTATACCTAGATCATAGGCACCACACAGGACAACAACTCTAAGCACAGCACCATTTTAGTCTTTGTTTCCGTTTTAAGTAAGAGGACTTTGAGCTGCAGAGTTAATCGGACAAGGTAAAGCAAATAGACCTAGGTAAAATGCCAGAACAAGACAAAAAGGCTCTTCTGGGTCAAGAAAACTGTAGACAACTGAAGACTGGAAGGTGTTTTGGACAGATGAAATAAAGTTTTAAAACTTTTGTTGACCAGGCAGAATCTTTGTTCTCCATATAAAGGTTACAAAACTGGCTCCACAGTATGTAAATATCAAGTATCAAACATAGAAGTGGAATTGTGATGGTATAGTTTTGCTTATCCAGGATTGGTAACGTGTACAGCATAGAAGGCAAACACAACTAATACATCTGCCACATCGTGTAGCAGTACCATGCAGTTCTCATGAATACGTGCCAAGTGGGTCAAGGGTTCATCCTGCGATATAGTAATGATTAAAACATAAATTCAAGCTTTGTCAGAACTTTATTAGATGAGAGTCAACTTTAAACTGAGGAGTTGACATCACTCCCTTTTTCAGATGGTTTGGGGTGCACAGAACAAAAGAAAGCAAAGTGAGCTACACCATTGGATAGCACTAACCTTTCATTTCAAGATGTTGCACTTGATACTTGGGGATACGAGAAAAAAATGATGGTTTATTTTTTATTTATTACTCTGGCTAAATTAAACTATAGCAAATTCGTGAAGTGAAAAAGCTGAAATTAACCCAACTATCTTAAAATAGACAAATAGTTCATAATTCTTTCTTTGCCACGGTTTAAGTCCTTTTGGGTTGGGAGTTCTTTTACTAACAACTCTAAAGCAGTTGGCGTTTAGTTGACAATATATATCAACTACACAAATCGTATTGCTTGCCATCAAACATAAATGCATCATGGACAGGTTTCATAGTTTGTTGGATCTATAGTTCAGTAAAACTTTACTTTCCTTAATTTTCTAAGAAAAGCATTTTTTCTCATGTATTTGATTTAAATATATCTACATTTGTTTTCACCAGATGCTAAAAAACAAAAAGACCCAATTAAGTGTCTTAAATAAAATTAAAAGATTGACTGACCTTCTTCCCAGCACATCGCCATCTGATAAAACATAAGCCTGCATGATAATCCATAAGACCTTGGTCCTGCTTTTGGTTGTCTCGTTGTTTGGCATATTTAACTAGCAATCTCAGCATACAGTTCATACATGTCACTTTGGTTACCAAATCTCTAAACGGCAAAAGAGAGCTTTGCGTGTAAATATAAATAGAGATGCTAAACTAAGAAATGAGCTACAACATATTTGTTCAGAAATGTATTTACAAATAGAAAAAAAAATGAACCACAACCACCCTTAGGACTATTGTTCCTGTCCTCCTTTTGCCCTTGTAAGGCACCGAAAACACATGAAAACAAAAAGCATCAGCCTTTATAATTAGCAAAAAAATACATTAAAATTGTATCTGTACTTAGTGTCCATGATTGGTAAGATTCTTTCTACATGAATTGTTTGAATTTAAATTAAAAAAAATCACAATGTATGAGCTATTATCTGTTGCACATTGGGCTCTTTTACTTGTCTATCTTTCATACATGCTGAATGACTGAAAAACTGGCTTGAACCTTGTCATGCACAAAGGAATTGCCTCTATTTTTTATACACCTACAATAGGCATCCTTTGTTCCCAAATAGAAAAATCTAGACGCTTCAGTCTGTTGCTTCTGTGTGTGCTTACTAATGCAGTTTGCAACCTTTCACTGTGTTCTTCAGTGTAACTTATTAGTCGGGTTTTGAGCTTGCCTTGCCACAGGGGGAAAACACGTGCAAGAAAACAAAAAAGACTTTAATTTGGTCAAATGATAACCTTTTCTTTGTTACAAAGTATGAAACTTACAGGAATTAAACAATGATAAAAATTGTAATTCTGCTGTTCTTTTCTCAAGACTAACAATCCCACCAAGCAGGCGCATGAATGAATGGGATGATTTTCATAAACAAGCTGAAAGAGGCGTAATTGTCGTGTGCCGTACTATCCCAAATCTCAGTCGGAATCCAATTTTCATCAGTGTTCCTGTCACGCTTCATCAGCTATTCTTCTATAGTGCTTTGTGCCCCCTACATTAATGCTTCTTGATTACGGGAGTCAAAAGGCTCAGCGCTAACACAATGTTGACACAAAAGGCAATTCCAAAAGGAAAACAGTAAAACTGCTTGAAATTTAAAAAATGAAATTTCAAGAGAATGTACTCTAAAAATTGAAAAAAAACACTGTTGTGCATACTTGATTTTCCTAAGGTAAAGTGACCTGACAACTACAGAACAGATTTAAATTATCTGATCTAATCTGTGTGTGGGTGAAACATGACAATACGGGTGGCAAGGTTGTGGAGCGCTCCCTGAGCCTGTAGAACAAAAATGTCTGGACTTTTATGGGCATACTACGGCAAGCAAGTCCAAGCTAACACTTATACAACACGCAAGGGTAAGTAAGGGTGAAGTAGGTGAGATGCAGGTGGGTTTTACTGATTTTTAAATCCTTTTATACTCGCCATCCATTCCATCAGTTTTTTAAATTTATATAGCCGTAATTGCTGTATCCCTTTTTGGGTTACGAGGGTGCAGGGGCCTATCCCCCAGGATAGGCCACCAGCCTATTGCAGGGCCACGTACATGAACAACTAGGGACAATTTACACTAATCTATTAACCAATGAAGCATGTTTTTGGACTGTGGGAGAAAACACTCCAGAAACTCCAGAAATCCAGAAAAACCTTGCTGGGATTTGAAGCAGGGCCTTCTTGCTATGAGGCAAAAGTGCAAATTACTACTCCACCGCACAGCCCTTAGTTCTAATATGTTGTGATACCATTCATCATTCCCTGTTTTTAAGTATTTTTATCAAAGTTCCCGGTTTTTGTCTCAGTAATTTTGTATGGCCAGATGTTGAATTGTATTGAGAGTAATAAGTAGAAACATACATAGAAAAGTAGAAAAAGTCTGTCTGTTCTGGTGTACAGAGTTGCTGCTCACAATAAGGAAAGCAGTTAGTTCTAAAGGCTAGTGTCCCTTAAAGCCATTTGCCAAATTTTAAACCAACCTTGTTTCTCTCTTTTTTTTTTTTTTTACTGTTACAAAAATGATGAGGAAACTGTATGAGCGTGGGTCCCAAACGATCGTACCAAGCGGCACTCCATGTGGCCTTGTCAATAGAGCCTCAAACTGCTTTCTCGGATCATTTTTCAACTTTTTTAGCAATAAAATCTAAATCTTTTTTATTTTATCTATTTTTACCCTACCAGCTGATCTAAAACCTCAAAGCTTTGTCTGTTTCTATCCATTGCTACACTTCAATCGTTCTGTCATAATACAAAATAATATA
This sequence comes from Oryzias sinensis, assembly GCA_037389245.1. Taxonomy (NCBI): domain Eukaryota; kingdom Metazoa; phylum Chordata; class Actinopteri; order Beloniformes; family Adrianichthyidae; genus Oryzias; species Oryzias sinensis. Next base: position 43,170,832 of record CM074488.1, on the reverse strand, counting down.
ATTTATTGTAATGTCAAGGAGAAAAACAGTCAAGTTGTTTCAGAAAAGTAGGCTTTTATTTCATCAAATAAGTAGATGACATTTTTTGCATCTAAAGCAGAATGATGGTGCTCTTTGTCAGTGAAGTGCATTAAAAGCACTGAGGCTTTTTTCTAAAAATGTCAATTTGCGTACGCCGCCACATTCATCTTTTTATCCATCTGCATCTAAAAGGAAGAAAAACTAAAATATAAAAATAATTTTGTTGACATTTTAATGAAGTGAAAACCGTTACATCATCTAAAACCCCCTTCTGGCTTAGAGGAGACGCACGCTGATGCATCATCTGGTCAATGACAGAGATTATACAGTTTATCAATGCAGTATTTACTTTTTGATGACAAATGAGTATGATCCTGAAACTATTGCAAAGTTCGAAAAGGAAATTCCCAAAACTTTATTAAAGCAAATTAATGATCCTACAATAATCAGAATGAAAAAGTGAACTGATTAATATAATGATTTTTGATTATTTTTGCAGACTTTTTTGTGTTTTAAATGTAAGATTTTGAGCCCCCAGCTGCAGATGAGAGCCAGGAAAGAGTGACTCTGTTGCAGCTGGTCCCCCCTGGCAATGATAGATTTGTGGCTTGTGAGAATGAGGAGGGAAAAAAGAGAAATAGGAGAATTGAACATTGTCTCAGTGCTGTTACGAGCCCTCTTCCGTTGTCTCAGCAAGCTTATAGTCACAGTTTCAGCACATTGTGAACTTCCTGGCATAAAAAGACAACGCTTTCAGAAAAGAATGAGTGGTGGGAATTCAGTTTTAATTACTTGCTTCCGCCAAAAAAACAAAAACAAAAACCCTCCGTTATTTATTATGGCTGTCCTTATTTGGTATGTGCATGTGGTTGTATGCATGCCTGTGCCCTCCTGTGAGGAGCAGCTGGTCTGCTCTCTGCTCTGCTGTGGGAATCAGACATTCCTATTGATCTCCTGCTCCCATGGGAGATGTGTGCGCATTGTTGTGTGTGCGGGAGTATTCATGTGTGTCCACTGCACACCTCTCATCTTTTTATCTGCAAAGTGTAGCAGCACGGCGATGCAGCAGCATTTCGTTTTTGTACAAGAGCTCCACTGCCAGGTTGCAGAGGCAACTGCAAGGCATTTTCGTTTGCAGGAACTCCTTCATGGACATTCCATAAGAGATGATAATAAACCTTCGTTTTTCTGTCTGTCTGTAGTGTGCTGGTTGTTCACTTCTGGATAGGCAATACAATGAAAGGATCACTGATCTTTACCTACCTTCCATTAGATCAAGTCAAAGAAACTAAGACATGTGAGTGTGTGTTTGTGTGTTCCAGGTGGCAAATGCTATTGAAGCTGCTGGTTTGAAGGGAGAAAAAGGAGATCGGGTAAGAATCTGCAGCATTTCCACATACTTGTATCCTAATACGCTCAGAAGTGTAATAAAAAGATGAGTTTTGACCAATTCAACCAGCAGTTACACTTCCCAGAGCATCACTCCCACTTCATCTCTTCTTTCTCCCCTCATCTCAGGGTGATGAGTGTTCTGACTCTCGTTCCAGCCCAGTAAGTGACAATCCACAGAAAAGCTTTTCGTTGTTTGCTGCGAAATGAGCTTGAAGTTATTGCCAAATATGGTCTTTGATTGTTCATGCCAACTAACTGTCTCTAACCTCAGTGCACAGAAGGACCCAAAGGCCAGAAGGGAAAGAAAGGCGAGCTGGTGAGTGCTGATGTTTGGCCACAGGTTGCAGCAGTGTATCCCAGAGCTATCCAGTCCAGCAGCTATAAAGTGAGATTTTTTTTATTCCAGAAAGTCCTTTTCGAGCAATCTGCCCCAAGTTTTAATGGAGCCAGGGAGCAGTAATGTTCTTTTTTACAGTTCTTTTTTACCCGTTTGACAACAGAGAATGTGTGGATGGATTTAATAGACTTCTGACTGCTCATGTGTTTACAAATCTTTGTATCTACTGCTAATAAGACTCAGTATTATATGTTCCACAATGCCAATGTAACAGTGCTGTAGTAACTGATGCTTGACATCAAGGGTTTAGGAGACTTTGAGGTTGAAGCTTTTTGTCATGTCAGATTACTCTTCTGTGACTCTTTGACTTGTCCTTCCCTTGACAAATTGCGGTTTTGATACGTCTGCACAGTCTAAAAGTCTGCTTCTATTCTAAAGGTCAATGTTTATGAAAGGAGCACAAGACCAGCGGGTTATCCACACTGTTATTGACCATGTTGTGAGGGTTTCTGGGTTTTTGTCTGTTCTACAGTCCTGGATCTGAGACTTGTCTCTTTTCTTTCTTTGCAGTCTGTGGCTCCCAACCTGGGCGAAGCGGTTTGGAATAAGGTAAAGTTTCAGAGGAAAGAATTGTTCAATAAGGAATGAATATTTGACTCTTCAGTGATTGTTTTCATGTTTTGATTCTGTTTTAAAGGGAGAGAAAGGTCAGAAGGGAGAGATCGGTCCACAGGGTCTGACTGGCACACCTGGGAAGAATGTAGGTGTTTTGAATTTAATTTGGGTCCAAGATCATTGACTGTATGAGAGACCTGGACCAAGTCACCCCTCCCCCGTTGTGTTCCAAATAGGAACTACCCGCAGGTTCTAAGAAACCAAAATCCCAAAGATCAGTCATCCTCGAGCTTTGTTTAGTCCACAGATTATTTTAATGTTTGACAATATTTTCACAGACTATTCGAGGCTGAAGTTGTCATATTTTTATTTTATCTTTTGTTTTTTTAAGCTTCCAGTTCTCCTTAACTTGTGAGAGTAAAGTTTACTTTTATTCCCTGTAAAGTATCTGCAGCTGCTTCAAACGTAAGTTGTAAAGTAGATTTTATGTAGGAACCATCAAAATGTGAAATAGATTTTCCCTTAACCCATAACTGTAAAAGTGGAAGCTAACAAAACAGAATCAGAATAATTTATTATCATTGTATATAGTAATACAATGACATTGTAGCAGCCTTGAAGTGGTAAAAACATATGTCAACTTCAGCCTCATCTGACTATAGAGTGCCACGAATAATAACAAAACAAAGAAAAATAAAAAAAACAATCCTAGGGATTTTTCTAATATAACAATAAAAGTGAATCCACCTTTTAAGCAACTTTATTAGTATCATCCCTGTAACATTAGACTGCTGCTTGCTGAATATTATGCATTATTATTGGGATCTGTGGGAACAACTGTCACAATAAATCCATATTTAGAGTAAAGAATCCTGGTTTTTGTCAATAAATGCAGATTTCTTTTATTTTGAAGTTGAAGGGGTTCTTTTTCCCACAGACCGGTACTGGTCCGCAGTCCAAGAGTTAGGGACCACTGCTTTAGACTTCTATTGAGAAATAAATAGCTATTACTCTGTCATTATTTTTGTCAGAATAACCATTCTGGCTCTGCTGCTTTTTTTTTTTTCTTTTACGTTCTTAATAGTCCTGATTTTTTATTGATAATTTTTTCTATAGTTCAATTTATTCAAATTAAAAACTGGCCAATCAGATGCCTCAATAAATGCTTATGTTGAACATTCAAAACGTTTAACTGCCAGGGTGGCCTTCCAACAAGCTCACTCTTGATTGGTAAGAATTGTTGTCATAGAAACTCAAACCGATTCAGACAATAATGTCTGGTGCCAAAATGGTGAGGTCCGGATTGCAAAATAAATTAAAAAAAGGCAGTTGAATTGCTTTTATTGTACTGCATTCAGAAGAAAACCATTTTCTATGGGTGACATCACTCTTGCTTGGTCCCGTTCTCTGATACAGTCAGTGGTTGAGATAAAAAATTAGAGTTAGTGAGAGTGGCACCAAGGATGAAATATTGTCAAATTATAGCAAGTTGAGTTATTTCATGCTCCTTATATTACAGCCAATGTAGAGGTAAACCTAGTAAAACTCTCACATGCATCCATTTAGCCACTCTTATCAGGCTTGAGCGGATATTCAGCACACTCATAAGGTATTACTCTCTAAGCTAAGGCTCCCAATGAAATCTGCCCCCCCCCCCATTTTTTTTAACTATCCTGTTTCATTTAGTCAGCCCATTAATGCCTGTTAGATTAGGCTAAAGCAACAAAGCCTGCACAATCAATGCTGCCTCTCTAACTGTGTTGTTCATCTCTGATGGAGACAACCGTCTCCTCCGAAAGACTTAAACCTTTTAATCTTGTCTTTACGTGGAAATTATCCTGCAGACGCATGAAAACTTTTGCGGAACAAATTACAACATGTGTGTGTATGCTCTGATACGTTTAAGTGCTTTTTGGCATCAAATGGACACAAATGTAGCTGTCCGCCAGTATTCGATGTTGCCAGATGGATTCAGCAGAGGATAGATTTTCTTGATGCTTCGATTCATCCAATATATAAGAAAAAAAGTATTTTTTTTAATTTGGCTTAAATCAACAAGCAGAAAAAGAAAAACTCAGACTTTTAAATTCTGGCACAACAACAAGTGTCTGAAACAGTTTTTCGAAGTAATGTGGGAGAAATTGTTTGATATCCCCAGAATGGCGCAGATGATGTCAATTTTCTCTCTGTCACTGTCTTTCCTGTCACCATTTCCCAGGGTCAACCGGGAAGCATCTGTGTCGTCGGCCCCAAAGGACAGAAGGTCAGTCTTCATTAATTCCTAGAGTTTCAGCCATCAACCTGTCTGTCGCTTAAACTCAGTCCAATTTAGTTTAAATAGAATGTGTGTTGAACCCATTTCCCAGGGTACCTCAGGTATGGTGGGTCCTGAAGGCTTGGCTGGGGAGCCAGGGAGGCCAGGACTTCCAGGTCAGCCAGGAGTTGGAAAGCCAGGTCCTCCAGTGAGTTGAACATATTTATAGATGATGGGGATGCTCTAAATTATTCCAAAACATCTCTAAGACATAAAACTGTCAGACTTTTTTTCCTCTATTTTTCTGCATATCTTGTTTTGTCTTTGAAAAAAACTTTTGATGGAAAACATTTAAAAATATTCATACTTTTTTTTTTTAACAGGGGCCCCCCGGTGAAGCTGGAGGTGCAAAAGGAGAAAAAGTAGGTTCAAATTCTGCACTATAAATGTATCTTGACAGAACATATTGAAAGAAACGAATAAATGCATTTTTTCGAAATAAATCCAGAGCACTTTTCCATTTTAACCATGTCCAATTATTAGTATGATTAAAGTAGGTCTGAATGGTTGTGGGACATGCTTAAAAGGTTACACAACTCAAAGGAAATCTCAAGTCACACATATGCAGAAAAGAATGAACTGTTTCTTCACCAGAGCTTAGATAAACATTTTTGCCACCAAAGACCTGGAAGTGGTTTAACTGCTTTAAGCCTTTGTCACAACTGCCCTTTATGGGTGGATATGGGCTGTGTAGGGGCAGAAAAAGAGGCAAACCTGTAAGGGGTGTGCAGGTGGCCCACACAAAATATCAAGGATGTCGACCATTCAGTGAGCTTCTAGAGCAGGGGTGTCAGATCTCAGGCCTTGAGTTCTGGTGTCCAACATGTTTTCCAACCAACTTGCCGTTGAAGCTCTTTATTGGCTAAATACACCTGACCCAGGTAATCAGCAGTAGATAAGGCACGGTTTCTGGAAAACCAGAAAGAAACCTGGAGTTTGACACCCCTAATGTAGAGGGAAAATGTTCATGCAACTTTTCCTTTTCTGAGCATGATTTAGGCAACAGGTCGTAACGACAAAAAAAACCAAAAAAAACACTTGTGCTAGTGCTGCACACTTAATAGGTGTTCCCTCCTTCTGTGCATCCTCATTGTGGGAAAACAAAGAGATTACACAATCAGTGCTGTCTGTGAAGTCATCCAGTGGGCACATACATATTACCTGGTAATAACGAGCCAATACTCGCACCTTAGTCTTACTCTTAGATTAGAAATGTGACATAAGGACATCGTTCGACAGCATAACCCGTACGTCATAAGTGCGTGCAACCTACATTAGCCCTACTTCACAATTCACTTACCACGTGCATGACAATGGTACATTTTATTTTCATGACGTCCCTTAAGGTGGTTGCATGTGTTTCAAGGGGAACTGCAAGACGCAGTTTAAAATAATGTTTCCGAAGGTTCATTCAAATAAGCTTCATCATAGATATTGACACCAGTACAATGCAAAAAACAACAAAACAAAAAAACAACTGACAGGTAGTGGCTGTCCTCTTATGTGTTTGCCTGCTCTACGTTTGACTGTTTCTTTATTTCAGTTCTTGAGATTTGTAGTAAGGTGTTTATTTTCAACCTAAAAGTCGAAGGTTCAAACTTTTCTTTTTACTGCAATCAAGGAGCAAGTACTCTGTAATGCATTTATTTTCTCTCTGTATCCGTCCATACTATTCCTAACATGTCCTTGATTTCCATTTTGATTTTTTACTGTTTCATCTTTTAATGTTGGAGTCATATCTTTATATCAGCTGTAATCAAGCTTATCTGGATAATTACAACATCTTAGACCTGCTTCCAACTTCCTGTGTAAATGTGCTTTGATTCACCCCTTCATCCTCTTTAAGGTCTAAGTGAAGTTGTGCTTGCACTGACTACTATTCGATGAAAGGAAGGGTACAACCTGGGAAGTGTATTGCAAAGCAAAGCAGAGCCAAACAAACAAACAAACAAACAAACAAGTGCCTCCTTCAAATCTTTACATGCTTGATCTTATGTGTGTTTGCCTGTTTATTGACTGTGCTGCAGCACAAAGCTTTAGCTGCAAAGAAAGCATCATATAAATGTGGAAACATTCGGTGTAGGTTGTAAAATATTAGATTGAGTGGGTTCATATAGAAACAAACTTTGCACTTTATAATTCAGTCTGATCTGGGCTTTAATATATAACGATAGACCTAATATGACAAAAAAAGATCTTAGTTTTCAACAAATAAAAAAGAAATATTTTCATTAGTGTTCACATTAGGCTCCATTAACTTCTTCTGATGTGTTTCCTGATATGTTTTAGTGATTTGTACCTCAAAAGTAGGCCTACGCATTAAGAGATTTATGATTAAAATCAGCTATTGAAAAAAGTTAAAGATAATTTAAAATACTACCCAAATTTTAAGTATGAGATTCTTCGAACATTGGTGTTGAACCCACAAAAAAAGCCAACAAATGTTTTTTTTTTTTTTTTTTAAATCAAAGATTGTCATAAAGTGAACTAGATAAGCTATTAAGGCTCTTCTAATTTATATTTAAATTTAATTTATTTTCATTTAAATATATGAATCTTTTGATCTATTAAAAAAGTTTTTCCAGTGACCTTATGCAAAAGAAAACACAGGTTTTAGGCAAAATGATAAACTAAACAAATAAATAAATAAATAAATAAATAAATAAATAAATAAATAAATAAATAAATAAATAAATAAATAAAACTGTTGTTTCCTAGGACATTTATTCTAAAGAGTGGAAGTAGTTCGATAGAAATTCGCCAGAGTTGGTGAGCCCCCCTCCCTTGTTGCTGAGAG
>CM074488.1:42905490-43162856 GCA_037389245.1 Oryzias sinensis | reverse complement strand
CCTGGAAGACAGAGCCACAGCAGGCTCAGAGCCATCCACTCACACGCTCCGCCGCACACACCAATGTTTTTATGGCCTGATAAATGCACATTCCACTTTAAGCACTGTCGCCGCAGTCACCACAACTGGCCTGGTTATGAAAATCCGGCTAAATCCTTTAGCATATGACATATCAGTGTGTGCAAATGTCACGTCTGTGGACTCAGCCATGAGTGTTTACTCTGTTGGTCGCTGCAGTCTGACTCAGTGTTGTGTGACCGGCCCCATGTTTCTCCACACAGTGTCCTCATTTCATCTGTGATGGGCGGAGGAGGCGAAGGACGCCGTACACAGGTGTGTGACAGCTGAGTGTGTAAATGCAAATCTGAGCCTTAAACAATGATAGATATAATTAGGAGACGCGTCAAGGCCTTGTGTCAGAGTCGTGTTGAGTGTGTGATTTGCAGTAGTCATGGTTACGCTCACCAATGGCAGAAAACAAGACATTCTTGGAACAAAGTGTTACTGAGTTCAAGCTGCGATGTCTGATTACATTTTAAATGAATTAATAGGATCCAAACAAATCAGTCCTATCTGGTTACACTGGCAGGCGCTCAACAAGATGCATTTATTTTTAAATAATAGATTACAATTATTCAGAGAATTCATAAATTACAAGAAAGGAACCACTGATGTGCCGAACGAATGAGCAAGTAAAACCAACAATGTCGTAATCCAAAAAAAAACAAACAAGTAGAGCCTCTTTACCTTTTCTCATCCTCCACCTGGACTCCTATGGAGTGGACCTCTGTGAGAGCCTTCCCCTCCATGTCTGAGTCTGACAGCGTCTCCGAACTGTCCACCTGTGGCAGAACAGGAGGTCAGACTGCCGCAACAGACAGCTGTAGAGAACTGCTAAAGGTCAAAACAAATGCACATGGACGTTTTCTCCGTTCTAATTTTGCCCATTAAAACGTCATCCTTTGCTTCTTTGGAGTTGTTAACAATTGACCTTTGTTCATTTCTAATGCCTGTATCAGGAGGATTTGTTCTTTATCTTACTATATTGTACGGAGCCCATGTCCTGACATTAAGATATAAAAATATATCTTGTTCCCACAGATTATTATCTCGTTCGCACGAAATACTATTCCGTTCCCACAAGATACTATTCCGTTCCCACAAGATACTATTCCGTTCCCACAAGATACTATTGCATTCCCTCAAAATACTATTCCGTTCCCTCGAAATGATTAACTCGTGCGAACGCAATAATTATGTCGTTCGAACGCAATAATTAATCCGTTCTAACGCAATAATTATTCACGTCATAAGTCATTCACGCGGATATGCTCTCTGTACGCCGACAAAAGCCGCTTTCAGCGGTAACTTCCGTGTCTCTGTAACCCATTTTCCTTCAAAAAAGGAACATGAAGAACAAAAATGATCACTTTATTACTGTCTCAATGAATATAAGAAAAATATCAAAAGATTTATGATAACTAGGCTGTTTTGTCATTCGATAGCTCCTGCCGTGTCCCTGTGACCAAGGTTTAACAACAAGACCAATGATTGGCCAATGATTGGCCGCTAAGCACTCTGGGAAACGTGACGTACTGCTATTGTTGTTATGCTACGAGCTAAAGGTAAGTGCATTAGGCGAGGCAGCAAGCTTAATATGATATTTTTCAGATTTTCATCGAGACAATAACAGATCGACCATTCTTGCTTTTATTTTTACCCCTATTGAATGCTCACAGAGACACGGAAGTAGCGGCAGGAAGCGGCTTTTGCAGCAAGATGACCGGAGGGCGTACCACATCATCATCATGTGAATGAACGTGAATACGATGGATGCTTTTGTGCTTTTTAAAATAAATAAATATGTTCTCTAAGCATCCTCCGTGTCTTCAATGCAATGTAATGAGACACACACAGACAGAAATGTGAAGGTATCTGCTGTAAATCTGACGTAAATTAATAACAGGAAATGATCGGCTAGTCAGTTAGCATGTAGCCTAATAGCCTTCGAATGTAAAGCAACTGACTGCTAAAGTTAATAAAAGACAAGTCCTGAATATTATTATTCCTATTCGACCCTAAACTACAATATCAGCTGTCTGTCAACAGACCAGCCAGTTGCCCAAATGCCGGCATACATCAGAGAGCTCTGCGGCGGCGCTAGTAGTAGCCTAGCAGGAGCTATCGTATGACAAAGCAGCCTAGTTATCATAAATCTTTTGATATTTTTCTTATATTCATTGATACAGTAATAAAGTGATCATTTTTGTTTTTCATGTTCCTTTTTTGAACGAATATGGGTCACAGAGACACGGAAGTTATCGCTGAAAGCGGCTTTTGCCGGCGTACAGAGAGCATATCCGCGTGAATGATTTATGGCGTGAATAATTATTGCGTTCGAACGGATTAATTATTGCGTTCGAACGACATAATTATTGCGTTCGCACGAGTTAATCATTTCGAGGGAACGGAATAGTATTTTTAGGGAACGCAATAGTATCTTGTGGGAACGGAATAGTATCTTGTGGGAACGGAATAGTATTTCGTGCGAACGAGATAATAATCTGTGGGAACAAGATATATTTTTATATCTTAATGTCAGGACACGGGCTCCGTAATATTGCTCCTTTTCTCTGAAACCAAAAAAATCCCCAAAATTGTAAAAACACAAAATCTCACCAAGAATTTATTATGATTATGCCCTTTTTTTTTTAGGTCAAAATTCAAGAACCTTTGCTGTTTTCTAGGACATAGTTTCTGCAGAGCAGCAAGAAATTTTGCCAATGAGTCGTGTGTGGGATTCTTGGCACAGAGCAACCCCGGCCCATTTTCCATCAACCATCCTTTTCCACAACACGGTCTGTCTGTCTGTCTATCCATCCAATAGCTTACTCCCCATACCCCTCGAAAAATAGGCAAAGCTTACACATAAATTTGCAGGGGATCTAAAAAATGTACAAATTGGTTTGTACACATTTGGTTTGCTTTAAGGGAAACAGAGTTCATTTGATCCAGAACAAATTAAACAGACTCGATTTGAAAGAAAGGATTTTTCCATTCTGAATAGACCCCATGACATGCCGGCACCTCCTCTACATCACCCTTATGTGTTGCTTCACTACAACCTGCAGAAAAAAGTGTGTGAGAATCTTCTCTCTACAGGCTCACAGAGTGGTTTATGATCTTGATATTTCTGCAGGCTACCATGTTTGCCCAAAGACAGGACAGCACTAACTGTAAATCAAAGCATTTTCCAAAACTATAAACTCTGTGTTCTCTCTGTATACCAGTATTTGTGGTCTCACTGTTTTGTGGGTTTTATAGTTAAATTCTGCATGATTTTTTTTTTAAACAGCACATTGTGTTCTGCGACCTGATTAGCTGTAGACCATTGACACTCAGTCTCCTCCGTCTCTTGTACAGGATGCGTTCAGATTGCTAAATCTGCATAAATATTCTATTGTGATCAGATTTCTTTTTTTCGTTCTATAGAACTGGACTGATTTTTTTTAAGGTTTGGGCTTTGAGAGTCTGAGAAAAGTGTCTAAAGTGTGTAGTGAGGAGTTTTACAGCCATAAAGCATCTGTAATCCTACATCAGTGATTTCACGTGGGTTATTTATAAAACGTAACCCCCACGATAAACAAGGGAACACTGTACAGGAGGTGAAATTAAAGACGGAGCTAAATGAAAGGAAATCAAACATATTCTGTACAAAAAGCACCTCCCTCTGTTATTATGTAACTGGACTTGGTGATTTTTTTGTCTGCTTTTGTCTGAAACCTAAGGCTCAGGAGCCGCATGCGGTCCTTTTCTCACTCCAATGTGGCTCTTTGGCTTTGGAAAAAAATGCTAATGACCAGAATAAATAATTGGTTTGTAGTTTTAATTAATTTGTTTTAATTTTGTTATTTTTGTTTACATTTTTAAAGTGACAGATAACTGCAGGAAATTATGGAAAAAAGGTTTCAATTACTTTCACAGTGGTTTATTGTTGTTATAGTATATTTTTTAATAATGTGTATTAACTTTTAAAATGTGGATCCAACACCAGTCTTATGTGTATATTTGATAGTAAAAGGAGAAAAAGAGTGAAGGCGCAGCAAAGTCATAATTTCTAACATCTTTAGTTCAGCAGGAAGATCTTAATTGACACTTTATTTTGAAAGAAAATTGTATGTGCTGCTGTCAAAATAAGAGGGGGTTAAGGTAATTGAATATCGAAAAATACAGCATTGTCATAATTCAATTTGTGTAAAAACTTGAAAGCTACAGTGAATGAATGGCCACAAATATAGTGCATTTTTTGAATCCGTGAAGTGGCAGGGTGCTGCTCTTGTCGGGTTTTGGGTCAGTGATAAATTGGACCAAGTGGCTCTTTAACCGTTAGAGAATGAGACCCCTACGCTTTCTAGCTGCTAAGAAAACCTTATACATTTTTAGCAAAACAGATCAATCCACCTGCACAGCTATGGAAGGCCTCCACTTTCTGCCCCCGCGCCCGTCATCCTGCCCTCCTGCTTTACTCAGAATCATGTTATTCTGAGACAGAGAGGACGACTTCCCCAGGCTGCCTCCAATCCTCTCCTTAGCCGGCCTTGGCGGCCCCTCCAGCAGGTTGTCGGCTGAGCAGCTATGCTTGGTCCTCACACCAGGACCCCCTCCGTAAGGAACCAGCTCTCTGGAACCCCTGAACCCATCTAGGCTCTCTGCAGAGTTACTGTGCTGGCGGAAACGCCCGGGACCGCTGGTTGTGTAGTAGCCTCCTCTGGACGTGCGACCTGAGGGCCCATCGGAGCTTCCCAGATCAATGGAGTTGCTGTGGTGCTTGGGGCGCCCCGGACCGGAGCCTGGGGCCATCATCCCGCTACCCTGAAAGTAGGCGTCCTGGGTGGACTCGGTGCTGCTCTGAGCTCGCACGGAGAGTGAAGACTTTGACATGCGAGGTGGGAGTGGAGGAGGAGCACCTTTACGATACGGAAAGACTGACGAATAAGAAGAAAGAGGAGAGAGGACAGATAACAGTTAGAAGGACAGACCGAGAGGAAAATAATGACAAATAAAATAATTTATTTAACACAAAAATAAATAAAAAAGTAATTAAAATATGAGCAGTATAAATGAAGTATAAATTAAAAATATTTTTTTTCAAAGGACAGGGAATGAAAGGGTGAAGATAGCAGGTTGTTAAGTAAGGTTTTGCTCTGACCCCAAGATAACCTCACTAGTTGTTAAAGAAACAAGAAAAGAAAAAAAAACTTTGGCCAGGTCCCTTACAGCTTCTTAAATATTTATGCTCCGTTATCGGCTAAAGGAAGCTCAACCCTCTCCTGCGTGCTCACATCCAGAGAGGTGTTTTGTTGATGAAGATGATACTTTTCTCACAGCCTTTAACAAATCTCTGAGGGATTTGCTGGATGGAAATCTGAGTCTTGCAAAGTGCTGAGGAGGCTGCACTGCACACGTTTTGACAAACCACAAATATATGAATATACCAAGAAACCGAAGAGCTAGAGGATAATTTGAAGGAAATAATGAAGTAAAAAAAGGAGAGATCATGAAAGAAGATGGCACAGAGAAGAAGAATTCACCAAGGAGAGGGCAGTACACAATGGAAGAGACAAAAGCAGCAGGAGACAGTGGGCTTTCATCACAATCACTGATGTTTCTGTACCTATTATTGAGCCTGAAAAAGCTGCAATCATGCGACGGCGGCGGGAGATGAGAGAAAACAAAGAGCAGGAGGAATCACTTGCATGTCGGTTTGTGCCTTTAGAGTGCAAAACATACGTTAACACAGAAGATTAGGGTGAAAAAAGGGGGGTTATTTAAAAAAGAAAAGGAAACAAAAATGGATGCAGACTCAATTGGCTGTGCAGTGTGAGTGGTTTTCTTTTGCCAAAAGGAGAAAGACACAGGCTTTTTAAACACCCTTTCTGTCTCCATCTCTGCCAGGTTAAAAGAAGTGCATCATTCTACGAGACAGCATCTGTGGGACTCACCGGCCCCCGCCTTGATGCTTCCCTGGGGGCCCGACATGGAGAAGACGGAGAGGCAGTCGTCATCCTGGGAGCAGCCGGCCTGGATGGCGCGGACGTAGCTGTGGCTGCGGGTACGGAACACACCTGGAAGATCTAGGGCCTCCACGGCCTGAGACTCCACCTCCCCAAACATTGTCTCGCAGACCGTCTCAAACTGATGGTTCAGGGCGTCTCCGAGCTGACAGTAGAGGAGAGAAGCACCGCCTGAGTCAGAGCTATCTTTTTCATTTCTACTGGTCCCTCAGTCTCAGTTACCTGGGAGCTGGTCAGAGAGCGCGTGTAGCTGCGGGAGCGGGCGTGGGCTTTGGGCGCTGGCCGGCTGATGGGGTGGGAGTCTGTGCATTGCTTACAGGAGAACCTGGAACTAACAGAAGAATTCATCATTCCAGACCACTAAAGTCCAGAACAGCACTACACCAAACATTTCCCACCTGTTGATGTTCAGGTTTTAAAGTCTTAAAGTTTTAAAAAAACGACAGAGTGGCAACCTGTTCTGGGTGTACCCCCCTTCATCCAACTGTAGAGGGGTTGGCTAAATTCAAACATTTTTTTTCACATAAAAAATCCCAGTGCATTTATGTTCTATATTCACCAATCTAGTGACCATTGATGCAGAGACTTCTGGGAAATCTGTAGAGCACTGGATTTTGGAATTGTGGATTCAGACAGCTCTACAAAACGGCATATGCACCATATAGTGCACTATGTAGTGAGTAGTGAAGGAATTCAGACACAACCTTAAAGTGTTGTTTAGCAAACTCCCTCCGTGCCCTCTGACCTTTGATCCATGCTAACAGAGCGCCTAAAGGCCTCCCTCTGGGCAATCAGGGTGGACTTGGGCGAGGCCTTAGGACTGGCGTCCGAGTCGGCACTGTCGTCATCACCCATGGCCTTGATGTAGCTGCCGCTCCGCATTCGTCGGCACGGTATCTCTCCTCCACTGTCTGCTGCCCCGCCTCCGTAGCCCCCTCCCCAGTCTTCCGAGGGGACCTGTAAGATGTTGAGAGTGATCATAAAATGTTAGAAATCTGTGTTAGCAAATCCACATAAAAAAAGGAAATAAAAGTGTGGTAAGCTGTAACTGTTAGCAGGATTCTGTACAAATGTGTTAAAAAGGTGAAATGACTAAACTGTTATGGAGGTAAAAGTTAGGAAACAGAAAATCTTTCCACTGCCTTTTTTTTACTTCTGCACTGAGAGTCCAAAGACAGAAATATGTTTCATGGCAACAAATATTTCACACCTTCAGCAGAAAGACAGGAATGATTCAGAGACACAGTCCAGATCCTCCAACTCACAGGGTCAGCGAGCAAAACAAACAAACAAACAAACAAACAAACAAACAAACACCACTGTTGGCTAAAACATGCTCATGCTTGCAAGAAGAGCAATGGCGAGCAGAAAGAGGGGGACAAACAGACTTACAGAGACAGAGAAACTCTGACAGCTGGAGAAGCACTGACACAGAGAAACAAAAGCCGCGTAAGCAAGAAGAGGACAGACAGAAAACAGGTAAACAAACAACTGGGATGCTGGGAAAAAAAGAAAAACAGAAGAGACAAAGCAGACCAGCAGAAAAACAGCAGACCTCAGCGGCTGACAGCAGCATGACGGATGAGGAGACAAATCATTTTCTGATGGAAAAACAAAATGAACAACACGAAGAAAAGAAAGACAAAAAGAAAACCTGAAAAGGAAAACAAGGTTCCACTTCATGACAACAAACAAATAAATCAAAGCTATACTGCATTAATATATTGAAATATTGAAACCATGCAGATTTTTTTTATAGCTATTTCCATGTAGGTCCATGGTGGTTTTCTGTTAACCCCTTCACCATGTGGTCAAATTTGGACCAGGTTAAAGGGCCTATTTCATGCAAAATCAACTTGGTACTAAGGGGCCAAAGTGTGCCAAGAATATCCCCCATACCATTACACCACCACCACCAGACTGAATCATTGATGCAAGGCAGGAGGGATCCATACTTTCATGTTGTTGCTGCTTAAAATTAATGGATTTTTCTTATTTTCTTATTTTATTTATGATTGAAGAAAACAACAAAAGAACAGAGCAGGTCCACAATCCCTGAACCTGTTTGTCAGCTGAGGGTTTGCTTTTACGGTCATCACTTAAAAGATGATTCTGACTAAAGTCCTGATGGCGGTGGCCTTCCAGCATCTCTCATTTCCTTATTTGATTCTTCCTCTCATCATCTTCTTCCCCTCCAGGTTGCCGTCATCTTCTTTATCTCTTTTTATTCCAGAGCTCACTTTGCTATCTCTGCATCCCCCCACCTCAGTCTGCTTCTGTGGACTTCATTTATTTTAGCTTTTTTCCACCCTCTCTTCTTCTTATCTTTTGCCCACAGGCCAAAGGGTGGAGAGATCGGATGCCACACATTGTGATGAGTGTTGATGCAGAAACAGAAAAGCCTGTCAGGTCACTTTGGCTCTGATGATTCCAATTCAAACTTGTGAAGATTTTTTTTTTCTCTTTTCATGCTTCTTGCTTGGAGTTAGGTTGAACTCAGACATGACTGCTTGACATGGGTTTGGGTTTGCTGCTGCAGTGGAACTCCCCTCCACACGTTTCCATGTTGGCACAGATGATCTTTAAACACTTTTCCTTTGGGAACAATCCCCCTAAAACCACAAACTTCCACCTTTGTTAGGATCATTTTAAAGGATCAAATAGCATTTTAAATTTTAAATGAATTCCTGTATGTTTTAAAGTGATAATAAGTGCTTTTTGCATAATTAACTTTCTTCAAAAAATGGGAATTTCTTCTGAAGAGCAACTATTGCTTTTTGCTGCTATGTCTCCTGCAGGCCTCGTCCTGGACTGCTCGACTCCCCCCCTCCCAAGATGGCAGGAGCCGCCTGGGGAACTGCACAGAGCTGCATCAGGGAAGTTCATCCCTGATGGTAACCCAAAGTACAAGAGATGTTCATCCTTGGAGAGCACAACCACACACATATGACCTTGCTTTGGTTTCTATCAGCAGAGCTCAGCTGTGTCTAAAGCTTGACAGTTGCAAAATCTGTAGAAACACAGGCTGCATGGCAGTTCCAGCCCAGCACAGCTGAAAGCTTTTGTGGATCCTTTTATTTTCTGTGGAAGTCTTAATTCTCTACCTTTACACGTTCACCCTGGCAGCAATCTCCTTTGTAGACAGACTGGATTCTTCAAAGCTTTTTAGGGTTTAAGTTTGGAAGTGGGAGCGCAAATAGTATTAAAATAAGAGCAAAGTTAGACTGGACAGCAAACTCTGGTTTTTAAATTTCTTTGAGGCTCAAATCTGCTGCAATAATGCACTAAGTAACATTAAAACACATTATGAAACCATAGGATGCTTACTGTCAGCAATTACTGCACATTTAATAAAACAAAGAACAGAATTGCGATGCTTAATTGCATCATAAACACATTGAAAGTATTGTATTCCTCCAATACAGACATAGTGAAACTACATGAGCAACAGAAAATAAAGTTCACTAGCTAAATGCCGAATTAACAGCAAAAAGTCACTGAAAAATAAAAAGAATCACTGCCTCTTTTAAGTTTTTTCTCTATAATAATAATAATAATAATGATAATAATATTTCCAGAAACCAAAATATACAATAAGTAAAGAAAAGAAACCTTTTGGAAACAAGTAATTTCCAGAAGTCAAAATGAAATGTAAAAGATTTAACAAAATAATAAACCAGAAACGATGTGACATCACAGATTGGACAATGAGGTTTGAGTCTTCAAACGTCACACTAAAATAATAAAAAGAGTTTCAAAAGAAACTTCAAAAATAGTTAAAAAAAAGGTCCCAAAAGAGACTAAAACATTAAAATCTTTATTAAAAAAGGTTAAAAAGGGCTTACGTCAAAGTAACAGGATATTTTGCCTGAACTATGGTTAAGAGTTGATTAAACAATCACTAAACCTTTGCAGTGGCTATGGCCAGGAACTTAAAGACACATCTATTGTCAAAAGATATTATCATTTCAAATAACTGAACAAACGTTATCATCCAATCAGGGATGCTTTATTAAACCTACCTTTTCCAGTCTCTTATTTTGTTTCATTTTTAACATTTTATTTTTATTTGCAAAAATTATTTTTGTTGTCTGAAACATTTTCCTGAAGAGGGTTTTGGTTTCTGTAATGTTGTTTTTATTTCTAAAATGTAATGTTTTTTTTTTTTTCAATTCACTTCAGGGCCACTTCTCCTTAACGGGGGACTTGTCGCCGGTGACACCTAAATGACATGCGCTCTTTGACATACCATAAAAAAAAAAAAAATAACCTCAGCACCAGCACACATCAGCTGGTGCAAACACCGAGAAGCAAAAATGCACAAGCACAAATGCAAAACGGGAAATTTAGAATTCTACGTTAAGCTGTACTCCAATATGCTGGTGAGACACGTATTTATGTATTTAAGATGTTTAAATGAAAATGTGAATTTCTAAATGTAACAGTGCTTTTTGTGGACAGTAAGCATACTAAACAGCTTGGAACGGCTGCTGCACACTAACCTGCAGGTAGTGGAGGGTTCTCTCCTTCAGTTTGCTCTCCATGGGAACCAGGGCTTTATCATAACCTCCTCCTCTAGTTGATGGATATACCTCCCTAGCCTGACTCACTGTCATGGATGACCATGTGCTCCTCTTCAGTGAATGACCATGGTGTCCTTGATGACCTCCTCCCTCCCCCCCTGCAAGGGCAATTGTGGTGCAGGCCACACACTCTCCAGAGCCCGCCCCACCGCCCCGCTCCTTTGGCTTCTTCGTGGTGAGCTCTTGAATGGCGGCATCAAGGCTTTCATGCCCACTGGGATACCCCCGTCTACCCCCACTGACCAAGAAGCTGCTGTCGCTGTCCAGGTTATCATCAGAGCTCCACCAGCCTGCCGTCCTGCTGCGGTGGCGGCGGCCGGACTCATGTCGCGAATCTCCGCTCTTGCTACGTTCCCGGGACTTGCTCCTCCGGGTGGAGCGAGATTGGTGGCCTGTGTAGTGGCCATCTTCCCCTCCACTCCTGTGTCCTCCGCCTCTTTCCCCTCGGTAGTCTCCGGCTCCCCTTGTGCCGTTGTATTCCCTTTTGGATGGAGCCTCCAGGGAATGGGACTTTGCGAAGAGGCGCTGGACAGAGTTGACCAGGTGGCGGATGCGGGATGGGCTCTCGCTGCGTTGCTCGGCCCCCCCACTTGCCGTGCGTTGGTACTGCAGTGTGTGGAAGCCATCAGGATGGAACGGACCCTGCTTCTCTAACTGATCTATCAAGTTGGGGGGGATGCGGTGCATCTTTCCTCCATGGACTGAGGACAGGCACTCTTCGCAAGAGTCAAACGAATGGAGAGCTGGGTGGTGGCTGGGATGGGAGCGAGGGAACGTGCCCCCTCCAGAGTGACTGTGCGAGTGTGAATGTGAGTGGGAGTGATGCCTCTCCAGGGCCAAAGCCTCTGCCGGACCTCCTGTGGGGTAGTAGTGCCCATCGCTGTGCCCTTGGTAGTAGTCTCTACCCAGGCCATCGCAGTCTTCGGGGGAGCAGTGACAAGGGCCTCCTCCACCACCACCAGAGGAATGCTGGGACATGCTACGGCTGACATGGTACCCTTTCATAGGCGCCGGGGCATGGTGGGCTGCCCGGGCCGAAAGGGGGCGCTGAGGGCGCGACAGGGTTGCACCAGTCTCACCTGGAAGTACAAGAAAAAAAATATAGGCTTTAAAAATACACTTTTAATTGATTTGATGCTTAATCTTGATTAAATCAAAGGTTTAGACCAGGGGTTCTCAGAGTCTTTGTAGCAGAGGGCCAAATTAAGAACTCGGCATTAGACTGGGGGCCAATTTTGGTGAAAAAAAAAGGTTAAACAAAAAAACTTTTTTTAAATAACTTTAATGACCAAGTGTCATTAAAGGCCCTCCAGATGTTTTCCCAGAGGTTGCTGTCCAGATCTTCTACTCGTCTAGTAAGTGTATCATTTGATAGTCGTATTTCTTCAAACCTTTTCTTTTGCTCTGGACAAACAATGTCAGCTACTTTCAGCATACATTCTCTTACAAACTCCCTGTCACTTAAGGGCTTGCTACACCAGGCCATTTCCAAAGCGTAGCTAGCTTCTGTCACAGCTTCACTGGATTTAGCCATTTTTGTAAACATTATCTGCTGTGCAGCATAGCCTCGTTGGAGTTGTTGGAGCTTATTTTTGCATTCCTCGCCAGTAAATTTGTCATAGCTTCGTGATTTGTAACATCGTGATGATTTATATTGAATACTTTGCGCATTGCATTTACCTACTTGCAGGCACAGGACTTTATCCAGACCATGAGGTACGACAAAGTAAGCATTTGTCCACTTAGCTTGAAAGCGCCTTTTCTTCTCGCAACACAAAGGAACCTGCTTTGGCTCTCTTTTATTGAGGACCACAAAAAATCTTCCTGTGGGCCGCCATTGGCCCCCGGGCCGCACATTGAGACCCCCTGGTTTAAACCCATCATGGTGGAGAAGACGACATGATTCATGGATAAAAAACAAATTCTACACGATGCAGAAGTGGTAAGAAAAGGTCACCATTTTTAAGTTAAAGATGTTCTACGGAAGCAAACCTTCATAAAAACGTTTTCTCCAACGATACCATCCTATGAATGGGAGTTCTTCCAATTTTTCTAACTCTAAGTACCAAAGTTGGGTAGTTTCAGTTTGCTGTCATCCAAGCAAACTGAAGCTCTGACTTTGAGGTGAATTGCAAATGTCTTGAACGCCTTTTTAGTAGTTTTCTATAAAAAAGGACAAATGTCCTACTATACATCTGATACGTATGACAGAGTATTAAGGCCACCAAAACAATAATGTGAGAGTAAAGTTGTAAAATTATGAGAAAAAAGTCAATACTTAATGACAATACAGGTATAATTTCATAGAACCTTTTTCCAAAATGGCATGGCTCTTTCCTTGAAAAATAACTTTTTTCTCATAACTTTATGACTTTATTATTGTCAAATTGGAACTTTTTTTCATTCATTACCAAGTTTTTTCTCATAATTGTGCGACTTTATTCAAGTGAATTTTTGACTTTTTTCCAAAACTTCTACTTTTTCTCACATAAAAATTACCTGCCCTAATAATAATAATAATATATCTACTCGTAGATATATATGTAAGGACAGAAGTAGAAAAATAAATGTCAACTAATCAGAAACCGATGAACACATCTATAACCACAACTATACTGGACTTAAACATATGTATTCAGAACTTGATATATTAATCAAGAAGGAACTCTTTTGTCTGATTAATGACAGTTTATTTTGTCTTCTGTTGAAAGCAGGTCTGTAGTTTCATTGATAACCATTTTATTGAAGTCATTGTTTACTCAACTTTGAACACATTTTACAAGAGCTGGAGATCACCCCAAAGGCTGGAAGTGGTCACATGTCATTCTTCATTCATCCCAACTCCTGCTCCACAGATGAATCAAGAGTTTTTGTTCCACTTCGTATCTCTGCCTCTTGTTTGCCATTTACTGCTCATTCACACACAGACTCCATTTGTCGCCTGCCTTTTTGTCCTTTTGGGCCTGCAGGGAATCCCTAAGCGGTGTTGTGTGTTCCAACTGAGGTGTGTTTATCGATCTCCTGCTTTCTACTGCAGAGGAGATAAGAGCAGCAGTGAGCTTCTGAACGCATGTACAGATGTCTGTGCAGTTCTTTAGTAAGTGAGTTCACTGGATGAGTGCATCATTTTACACATATCATGGACACACAAAAACATTTAATTTCACAAAAAAAGACTAAAATCATTAGAGAAGGGCTTTGCTTAAGGTCTGATTTCCAAAAGGAAGAAGGGTTTTGACTTTTCTCTGGAGACAACATTGCATCGTGGGAGGTGTTTTTAGTTTTTTTGTGTCTCAGGAGGGGTAAGTATTTTTGTTAGTGTTCTGTGAAGTCTGTCAGATTTTAAAAATAACTCAACATCAGCACAATTTGATCTGGCATAGCTGTAATGTCACTAAACTACCATATTGAAGGTTGGTACCAATGTTTGGCAGCAAAGCTGCTATCAGTCTGTAAATGTGTGTTCACAGATGAATTGGACTGTGACTGTAAAGCACTTTGGGCCTTCTAAGGTAGTAAAGCGCTATATAAGTATACACTATTTACCATAAATAAATCAAATTAACACAGGAAGATCAGGAATCAGACTGGCTATGGCGCCGGCTTCACAGATGAGGGACAGATGCTGAGATAATCATGAAATAGAGCGTTGCCTGTTTGCCTTGATTAGGTGAACGAGAGCTGCCACCCAGAAAGCTCCCCCACATCTAACTGTGTCATTGCTGCAGCCATGACGGCCTGCCTGTCTGAGTCAGATCCCCACCGTGAATAGATTTCAGACAGCCAAAGCACCTAGCTACCTTTTTATTAAGAGCTTTGAAAGTTTTTCTTATGAATACAAAAATTTTCCGAGTGAATGCTTACATTTTCAACAGTTATTTCCATGAAAATGTTTAAATTTTTTTCGTCAACTTAGGTCCTTTTGTGTGAGGCCCAGATGTTTCCATGGTAACTCATTTACACCATAAACTGCATTTTAAAAAAAAAAAGGCCGCCACCAGCGTTTGAATGTGTGTGTGTACGGGTTAACGGGTTTCTGACTGTAAAGAGCTTTGGGCCTTCAACAAAGGTAGAAAGCGCCATACAAGTATATGCCATTTACCATTTAATACTAATGGTTTTCATAAGTTCCATATAGGTTTTTTTTTGTTTATTCTGGTTAACTTGTTTGTGTTTGGTTAATGAACCAATTCTTTATTGTAAACCATTTCGATTTATCAGTTTGATTGCATCCAGAGAATTTGGAGACAGTCTATATCCCTCACAGATGGATGGGCAGGAATGATTACTACACTACAATTGTAAGTGGTTTCCTTCCTCCTGAGCAGTTTGGTTATTTTAGAGTTGGTCACACTTTCTGATGAGCAACTAATAAAGAACATTTGAGCACCTCAATGCTGTATAATCCCTTCTTTCCTTTTGACAGTGGTTAGTGCACACACGCTCCATCACAAACATCTGGGTTTTGGATGGTCATGTATCCATTTTTTTATGCCTTAGTCGAGCAGCTGCAGCTCTGCCTAGAGGAGTAAATTAAACCGCATTCTGTTTATTGTGAAGTCTTCATCTGCAGAGCAAGCTGCCAGCTTGGAGCTGTCAGTCAGTTTGACAAACACACACACACACAGAATGACAAGAGAAGCTTCGCACAGATGGAAAACACACATTGAAAGCTGTCATTTCCCTTTACGTCCTTCTTTTCATTCATTTTCCAGTGTCTTTTTCCCTATCAATCTCTTCTTTTGACCTACTTCCATCCATCTTGCCAATGTGTCTCTCTTTCTCTGGTTCTTATTCTACCACTCCTTTAGTCTGGCCCTGCTCCATTCATTAGTATTTGTCAATTACTTCTGTGCTCCATAGCTTAAAACCTTATCACCTGCTAAAAGATGAACTTGTTTCAAGTGTTTCATGCATTTCCCATAGAAGCCTTAAATAGCTTGAACTTCCAGTTTTAGGACCTCAAATTACACAACAACTAAAACGATCCTCCCTTCCTGTCTCCTGTCCTTCTCCCTCATATCCATTTTTTGCCTCCTTCCCCTCCCGTCCTCCGGGCGCGGACAGAAATAGTGAGTAACGGCTGAAGCCCGTGGAGGTGCTGTCAGTGTGTAACGCCTGCTTGACATCGACAGGACTGTTCTGGAGCCTTCCGTTATGAGCTGCTTCCCTTCAAACATTCATGCCAGCTGCTTTGACCCACTTTACTAACAGCTGAGCCCCCCCCCCCACTCCTGCTTTCCTTTGTCTGCTAGCGCTTGCTCAAAACCTGCGTCACATCTGTGGAGTCAACATCTGGAAAACGCAGAACTGTTCAAAGGCACTTTTATTGGTTTGAAGAAAGAATCCAGATCACAAAACGGCAGACACATATTCACAAAAAAATCTTAAGGTGGAAAATCTTAAAAAAAAATAAAAAAAGCTTTTCCCTGATTTTAACAAGCTTTTAATGCCTCCCTCTCCAGAAACGGCACACACAGACACACAAACTCCACAAACCTGAGCTTTTATTCATGTACTGCCTTTTCTTCCTCACTTGCTATTATGTTCAGATTTCCCAGTAAATCAGTTACATTTATTTTCTTTCTATGTTCTCCTTGACTGGCGTCCATGTTAGTTTGACATAATGCAGACGTGCTGGTTTTAATTACACAGCACATGATCAGACAGCGTGGAAAGAATTGTCCACTGATGTGTGTGTCTCCATCTCTGAATCACTAAGAGGGTTTTGTGGAAAAAATATATTTTAGAATGTCTCACCTTTGGATTATAACCAACCAATACAATTTAACAACGAAACAAAGGAAATGTTGACCATGTGGCAGAAAAATCAGTCAGAGTAGCTTTAAAATTCTCAAGTTGGTTAGTCTCAAACAGAAAATAGGTCCTTAGAATCTCATACAGATAAAAACGACAAAATGATTCTGTTCTGGCAGCTCTGCCTTCAGGAAGTCCAAACATGGTCACCTATAGTTCCTGCGACATTAGGGTCAGTACAAGACTCAATGTGGACATTTGTAGAAGACGTCATGGACGCTCCTGTGAATGCTTTTTCTGTCTGATAATAGCTGTCAATTCTTAATGGCCCACTTTGATGAAAATTGTGTTTTTGGTGTTATTAACATCTTGATATAACATTTTTCTCATGATTGTATTTCCTAGTTAAAAAAATACCCTGATCCGAGGACTCAACAGTGGTAAAGGGAACAGGAAAGGGGGCGGGGTTTCTTCGCACCAACACTTCCGTCCCCATTCAAGAGGCAAATTTCTGATCAACTCCTGCCGCTCTGCAGAAACTATGTCCTAGAGAACAAACACGTTATTTGATTTTGGCTAAAACTGCATGATCATAATTCAAAGAAAACATGTAATGCTTTGAAAATAAATCAAAAGATGATTGGACTGGGACTTTAAACATCGCTCCCTCTACTTTAGCTTTGTTATTGTTGTTATTTGTCTTAAAAGCTACCATCTTTCCCCTTTTCTTTTCTATTTCTCAGAGTAGACTGGAATAAACACGAATCAGACATCAGTTTCATGAACTCGTTGACACGCCTTGATAATAAATGTCTATTACAAAGATTAATCCAAAAAAAGAGAAGCATTAGAGCTTTAAAAAAAACAATTTGTGACAAACTATCTGTGTAATGAGAATTTGCAATTGGTAGCAGTTCTTTCCCATTTTTTCATGGAGGAGCTTCAGGAGGCAAAGACAATAACTTGGACAAGTTCGCCACAGTGTTGGCTTTCTCTGAAATGGGCTAACGCAGCAAGGCATTGTGCATATTGTGTGTCTGAATAGTGCCTTTGTCTGACTGCAGATACACAGTGTGGTTAGATACACATTTCTAAAAGCGAATGCAGAGAACCCACAGAAAGTCCTCACAGAAAGCGCAGATGCACAATGAGTAAATTTTCATTTGCCTCCTTTCTGGCGACATGTGCTTGGACACTTCAAAGGCTCCATTAAGCAGTGGCAAACGCGCAGCAGAGAGGGATATGTGTGGATGTGTGACTGGCAGTGCTTTGTGCTGGCGTGTTCCTCCTGCTGTACCCGCCAAAGATAAGAATGCCGAAAAGCTGGCAGAACGGCCAAGTTGCTTTTTTTTTGTCATGAATGATCTATTTTAATGTCGTTTAACCGTTTTCCTCTGATATGGGCAAAACGGCTATCACACACACGGCAAACTCTGCAGTGCCATGGTTAGACCAAAGTGCCATGATGATCCAGAAAGAATCAGGGTTGATGTGGAAGATGGAGAACGCTCAATCAGTTCTGCATTTGAGGAGGAAGATGCAGAGATGGATCAGCATCCATCAGAAGAAGGGTTTTTTCAGGGGTAGAGGAGTGGTGCAGACCTGCTTTCTTTGAAGAGGAGGAGTAAAAAAGCTAAAACGGAGAACGACGAAAGGGAAATATTTAATCGAGTAGCAGGACATTGGTGTGTGATGAAGAAGGCGATTGCCCAACACAAGGGAAATATAGCCAAAGTCTGATAGCTGCATGGGGGGGAGCAATTTCTCACCCACTGTCAGTCTCCTTACTGTCTCCTCTCACTCTTGATCTCAAGCTTCATTCTTTCATTTTTATATTTTTCCATCTCAATGTTAACATTTTGAAAAAAAAAAAAAAAAGTTTCTACTGATCAACCCTCCATCACTGGAGATGTCCCCACAGCGCCCTTGTTGACAAACCATAACACTTCGACCGTTTCAGTGATCAACGTGAATCGGCAGATTCTGATGCAAAGAAAACCAGCTTTTTATAACAGTTTTGCACCGTAAACAATGTAAAGTGTTGCATTAATAGTGCGAAGCTACTTTCCTGCGCTGTGGAATCTGTTGGAAATACATTGATTAGAAAATTGAGGAGTTAACAGTAGTCAAAAGAATGTACAACTGGAGCTAAAGCTCCGGTGACAAAGTTGTAGAACAGAAGAGCTTTTTAATGGGGGAGCTTGCTTTGAATTTACATCAATTATGACATATATCAATTTTTGACTTAAATTTTTTCCAGATTTTATTTATTATAAAACCTGTTTCTTGTGGAAGGAAATAACATATATCAGCAGCATGTTTAAAGATTAAATAAATAATAATAATAAATAAATAAAATAAATAATAAAAGTTTGTGATTTTAATGTGATGAAATTAAATAAAATAACAATTTTTTTTAACATAATTAGCTGAAATACTATAAATATCCAACAAAAACATGGCTACACTGCCATTGAAAACTTTTTGCCACATGCTGTAATTAAAATTTAACAGGTTTGGTCTTTAGGTGAAATTTGGTGAAAACGTTTTTCAACCGATTAAAAAAAAAATAACAACAACAGGAGAAAACCATCTAAAACAAAAACTTTTAATATGTAATTTTGTTTTGACAATTTTTGAATTTTAGAAGACTGTCTAGAAGGCTGTTAGTTTTTTAATCTCTCATGAAGAGGTGGTTCCAACCCCCCCCCCCCCCCCCCAAGTTAAAGTTTGTCCTTTGAATGATTGTCATTATAAACGAATAAAAATAAAATAACTGGCGTTGGAGTTTAATCAAAGTGTCCAGAAATAGGTAAACATTGAGTTCAGCAGGATGCTGCTTCCATCTGGGAGCAAGAAAGCAGCTCCACAATAGAGCTGTCACCCCAAATATGAATCAAATCGGGGGACCTAACTTCCCTTCCACTGACTGGTCTAAGCAGTATCGTCCGCCATGGTTGTTGTTTATGTTCTAGTTCCCGCCTACTTCAATGCAGAATGATGACTTTTGTAGCGCATCAATGACGCACAGGTCGGATTCATGTGGCCTGGCCGTTCAGATGGCAGTCCCATTTGAAAAGATCGGATACGTATCGGATTCAGGACCACATACCCAAGTGGCCTGGGTCGTATTTGAAAAGATCGGATCTGTGTCGTTCAGACTGTCATGAAAAGATTAGATACAGGTCGCATAGGGGCAAAAAAATCGGAATTGGGTCGTTTCAGCCTGCGGTGTGAACGTAGCCTTAGTTGTGGCCTTCGATGGAGCCCTGACACTCAGGTCTATTCTTGGTTACATTGTTTAGCTGAAGGACATTTGACTGCATCCAGGAGTTTATCTGTTCAGAGCAGCAGCAGAATTTAATGGACCATAGTGCTTTGGTGTCAGAGCAACATAAACCTAAGTGTCATCCACAAAACTGTGGTATGAAACATTATTAGTTTGGACGATCTCCTAAAAGCAACATGTACAGCAGAGGTCCAAGAACCCTGAGGCACTCCTTGTGATTTATCAGATTTATGATCAAGAATGGAAACAACAGAACCTCAAGGAGAACCCATGAGATCTGACCAAACTCTGGACTGAACTTGATAACCCCATCCTCATGTCCAATATGTTTAGAAGGATTTCATAGTCCAAAGTATCAAAGGTTCCAATTAAATCAAAACAGTACTGATGTTTCTTTGCTGAGTAAGTGTTGCCAAAGAAAGGAAATTAAACACTGATTTGAACTATACCATAACTTTAAGCATTTAGCATTTAATGTAATTCCAACACATTCTGAAGTGCAAAAAAGCAGCTTTTTGCGCTGATATGCAAGACTTTACAGTAGTGAAGTGCTATGCAACACTTGTATATCAACACTGTAAAGTAGTAGTACCCTTACATTAATAAAAGGTTACATATAGGTGCAAAGAATCAGCTTTAGCATCAGAGTCCGTTGGAATTACGTTAATTGTGTAAACATACGAAGAGTTAACCAACAGTAATTCAAACGCCCAATGGGAGGGGCTCATCATTTAAAAGGGAAGTAAAACATGAAGAGTGACGGAGGTGACACAACCTGATGTGGCCCTGCATGGAGCAATTGTGGTGCTCATTGTTTCTTAAATAAATAAAGAACGCTCCTACCTTGGCTCCTCTGCATCATTTCCCGGCGGGACCCCGCGACAGTGCGTCAACACTAGAGCTAAATCTCAGGTGTTAAGACCCACTTTGATGAAAATAGCGTTTTTGGTCTCTTTAACATGTTTTTTTTAACGTTTTTTTTTTTTGTGATGGAGAACATATATAAAATAATTTAGGACTGGGTTTCTGGGTATTTCTGTATCCAAATCACAGTGGATACAGGTTAAATATGTCTAAGAGACTGTTTGTGTTAAAAAAATGTTCAGTTGGATCAAAAAGGATTTTTTTTAAATAATCTTTCTGATAAAATGATGATCAGAAGCTGAATCTGATTGTTAAACATGGAACAGTCTAGGCTGCTTGTCTTCTAAGAGAATTTAACGGCTCCAGTTTGGATTGATTGGAAAAAACCTGATACCTAAAAAATAATCAAACACCTTATTATAAAGTTGTTAAAGTTTTAGGGTGTTTTAAAAAAAACAAATAACTCAAACAGACCATGACATGAAACACATCTTTTGCAAAAATAAATAACATTTCAATAAACACATGTAAAAATGTGCACTGGTAAAGTTATATTTTTTCCTCTTTTTTTAACTTGTCCTGTCCAACAGCTGGGCAAACAGATGAGAGCTGAGGGCCTCTTGTGTTGGACATATTTTACTTTAACAATAGGAGTTATGAATCTTCTGACAAACCAGAGGTATGTCTGAATAAACCCCTTTTGTTATCAAGGCCAAACTTTATTCATTTTAAACATATTTGAAAATCTTTGGTGTTGGACCTGACGGAAAAGGAAAGGAGGGAAGAAGAGAGAAGGATGTTAGAGAGGGGGGAATCGAAAGGGTGATTAAAGAAAGACGGGGGGGGGGGGGTAAAACCATGAAGCAGCATAAACAACAATTTTCTGGATGGTTATAATCATTACGGTCAGGTTGAGAAGTAATACAGGTCTATAAGGGCAGGGCCTGTCCACACAAACACTCAACTGTTATAGACACACATGTTGGCTCCAGAGACTGAATTCTTTCAAAGATAATTGAACTTTGGGCTGACATTTTTTCAAGCAGATATGATCAAACAGCAGATTTCTGTATTGACTTACAGTAATATTTTTCTTGTTTTTCCAGTTTATTAAAATTGTTTTTTTAGCAATACAAAAAGTTATGAAAATGATAGACGCTAATCCTCCTTCTTTATCGATGGCACTCATGTCACCAAGCACACAAAGTGACGGTGAAGCTGTGATTGAAACCTTAAGCCAGACTGATAGATCAGCACATACCTGCTGCCAGAGAGCCTGGACAGGTGTGCAGAACCACAGTGCATGCATGTAACTGTCGGGTAGATTACCATCACAGTGCTCACAAATGTCTGAGTTACTGAGACCCAACTTGAAGATCCTCTGTCCAGTGTAGTAAATTCTGTGAACTATTTTTAATCAGATTTGCTGCAAATTTGAGCTTTTTTTTGTTCAAAGGTGTCTAGACAAAGTTCTGACCAGAAGCTTTCATCTGTGCTGATGCTCAAATCTGCATCCCATTTTATTATCGGGGGGAATATTATTATCTAAGTTGAAAATAAGAGTTTGTATATTTTGGAGACAATTTTGTTCATTGAAAAATTAATTAATCATTTGTCTTTATATTTAAACTTTTTAGTAATAATAGATTTAAGTTGCTGATATTCCAATAAGTTATGTATTCCATGTTTGTCTTGAAGTTCCTGGGGAGTTATGAATCTTCTATTCATAATTAAGTGCTTTAGTTGTTTTACGCCCCCAGCTTGCCAAGCTGGGAAGTGTACCATTTTTTTGTTTATGAGGATGTCCGGGTTGTTCCAGATCGGCGTCGTTTTTTGCACGGTTGAATTGACAGGTTTGATATTTTGAGAAATTCCCACCAGCCTGTTAAGGTGAAAGAAATCAAGGAATCCATATTTCTTGTAGTTGATGATCAGGTTTCTGCACATATCAGGAGGAATTTTGGTCCACTCTTTGTTACAAATGACTACCAAATCATTCAGATATGGTGTTTTTTGCTTAGCAACTCTGAGCTGTCTCTATAGGTTTTCTGAAGGATTGAGGTCCAGAGACTGGCTGAACCATCCCATGACCTTGATCTGCTTCTTCTGATTGTCTTGGTTGTATTTTTTGGGTCATGATCCTGTTGAAAGACCCATCCATCACCCGATTTAAGCCTCCAGGTGGAGGAAAGGAGGTTTTCACAAACCTCCCATCCACAGGGTGGATGCCCATCCTCCCATCCGCACGGTGAAGTTACCCTGTACAGAAAAACACCCCCAAAGCACAATGCATCCACCTCCGTGATTGACAGTTGGGATGGTGTTCTTTGGGTCATAGTCAAAGCCTTTTTCTCTTCCTCCAAACATGATGGGATGAGTTGATGCCACAGAGCTCAGTGTTGGTCTGATCTGACCACAACACCATCTCTGAATCTCTCTCTAAATCATGAAGGTGTTCATGGCAAACTTCAGGCCGGCTCATGTGTCTTCTTAATCAGAACTACTTTGTGACCTCTAAAAGATGTTAAACTATTGCGGCCTAAAATGTTACCAATAATTCTTGGATTTTTCCTGGTTCCAGCTGCTTTGAGAACATCAACTAACAACTGTCATGTTGTTTTAAAAATTTCTCACTGTTCTAATGATCATGGAGACCCCACCAGAACAGATCTGCTTTGGAACCCGACATGGAACCCGAAACCTAAAGGTGGATTGATGGTCATGTTGCATTAACAGTTGTCACCTTAACCCCCTGCTTGTTGCTGTTTTTATAGTGCATTCCAGTCTTGTGCAGGTTTACAATCCTCTCCCTTAAATCACCTGAAAGCGATTTAGTCTTTCCATGTTGGAGACTTTGTAGTCTGACTGATGGGCTGATCCTGTGGACAGGTGTCTTTTCTACAGGCGATTAGTTCAAACAGGTGTCTTCAATTTAGGTGACAGGTTGGTTAGGACATTCTAACTGGTCTATGTGAACCAGGAAAGAAAAGGATTTCTTGATTTTCTTTGTGATTTTCTATCTCTCACTGTTCAAATGAACCTACCTTTAGGATGACAGACTGTCAATTTGTTTTTTATTAACCAGCAGCCAAAGCTTTTACACTCCATTTCATATATAAACCTGAACACTATAGGAACCTTGTGGTTCTAAATCAAGGTGGTTCTCCGAACATTCTGGCTCTGATTGCTTGTATCTGCAGGAAATTTCAACCTTTAATCTCCAATCTGATTGTTCCTTTTACCTTACCCCCTCTTTCCTCTGTTTCTTCATTCCCCTCCGTCCTCCCCTGCTCACATCAAGGTCATCCTCCTCATATCAGTTTCTGTTCTCCAAGGAACTAAAATGTTGTCCATTATGGCTGAGGTGTTGCCGGATGAGAAAAGGTTTAGCATAATGGAGAGTAATTCTAAACCTCGTCGATTGCTATGTTTGCTCAGATTTAGGTCAATGTTTCTTTGTCTTTCTAAGTTTCAATACAAACAACAGCTAAAAAATTATAGCCATAAGACGTGCACCATTTTTCCAGGTCAATAATTATTCCTTAGCATCTCTGAGCCTAGAAAAAAAAAATCTTACAATCTTTCTCTATATTTTCATATTAATAACATTTTTTTGGTATAATTTCTGTTTGTACTTTCCTAGCAGCAGCTAGGAAAGTGGAATTATTAGTCTGAAGCACAGAACTATCTGGAGAGGAGAACAATGAAACCATCAACCGATCAAAATCCAACTATAGTCATCACTGTAATATTAGAACATTGTCTTTTACATTTTAATAGAATTGTTTATTTATCATCACTCTGTTTACAATTGTTTAGCATATTTCATAAAGGTAACACCTTGAGACTAAAATACTTTAGTTTTTAATCCTCCACTGCCTTCCAAATTTATCGCAAGGTTAGAACGTTCCCAGAAACAGTTCTTCATATTTAGCTTCATATGGTTTTCTGTTGTGCATTTTTATCTTAAATTTATAAATATTTTCTGAGTTTTAACATTAAATCCCATTAAATTTTATAAAGATCCTTTAAACTTGAAACAAGCCAAACTAATACATTTAGAAAAACACTTTGTTAAAAAATATTCACAAATAAAAAATAAAATAAAAAACAGAAGGTCCTGGGACTGTGAGGAGACACATGAAAAGGAGAGGCAACTCACGAAGGACCATCCTGCAGTCTTGTGGACTGATGAGTACGGATCTGGCGGGACGTTCAAACTTTGCCCGGCGACACGCTGGCTCCTGTCCTGCAGTCCGTTCTCCGGATCACAGCGTACGTGCAACTATACCATTCACGGCTGTGTCCAAACCACCAAGCACAGGGATGCACATACTTCTAACCAGCTGACTCTGCTGTTGCTAGGTTACTTGCTGAACTGGATTACTACATGTAAAACATATTTGCATAAGTCTCACGTGTGTTCAAATATCAGCAGAGAGGTTCTGGGAGATGCTGCGTTACAGAGTCTGCTGTCGGCCAGGATCAGAAACGGTGAACAGCGCTGACTCGTCTCCCAGCGGCGCCACAGCGTCAGAAATGTGGCTTTAAATGTGTGCGAGAGTGCTAAGTTGAGTGTGTTGAGTGACCCGAAAATGGAAGCATATTTGAAATGCAAATACATTTGCAAAGTCTATATATGTGCATTTGCATAATGAGTGTACTGTCGATCCTTGTTTTAGGATGTGCAGTCCCTCTGAAGGAGAATCCAACAGAAACATGTTTTCTTTTGTTATTTTATCTCTTATCTGGATCATTAGCATCACAGCTCTCCTTCACACCTGCTGTCTTCCCTGCTCATTACACTCAAGGGGTTAAGCTACGGACACGTATATATGACATGCATTCAAGAATGTCCTATACACAGGTTCTTGATCGCATCTTTACCCCTTGATGTACACATTGGACAAACAGGGAGGGGCTTCTTCTTCTTTTTCTACTATTTACTAGTGCCACCTACAGTTAGAAGAGGCTAGGCAGTGCAAATCTGGTTAACCTTGCTCCAGGCTTTTTTATTTTCACAGCTTTGTACTGGTATATGACAGACTTGGTGTCAAAATTCCGGCCAAGCACATGCCACAATTAGTAGTTTCTCCTTCCTGATTGGTCAAAGTTCAACCACTTTAACTGTCAATGCACATTCAGTGGCCTTTACGCAAGTCAGAAACTTGCCTAAAATAGGGATAGTTTTAAATAGGGAATCATGCATATACACAGGTTTACATAAACTTTTCATCAGAAGTGGCCGCTTGAATGTGTGTGAACGTAGCTTCACATTTGTGTTCTGCAGCAGCACTCCAACATCTCACCTGTGAAAGAGGCTTGATAGCATTTAATGTCTTTTGTCTGCAAAAGAAGTATCTTGGTTTTCTAACATAAACGTCACAAGGTGTTAAAATAATGTTTTTCTCTCTTCCGTCTCTGGAAAGCAGCTTGTCCAACGGTGGAGGTGCTGCTGTATCCCACACAATATAAGAAAGGTCACCACGAGGAGGATTCTGACTGATTGTTTTTTATTTTCAACAGTACAGTAAACTACTTTTAAGAGTTGGACTTTTTAGTATTGTCTACTTAAATCCCCCACATGCTGCTTAAGCCTCTCTTTTCCTGAAGTTCTCACCTTTGTCGTGTTCTGCATCTGCACCCTCACAGCTCCGACTCATTCAGCCTGATGAAATGCAATGAACACACACAGGAGTCAGGCTGCGTTAACAACACCTGAGTGTTTTTCAGGGGTTTGGCAAAAGCACATAACTCTTAACGTTAATAGCAGCTCTGAGTCCAACCAAACCTGAGAATAACCTCATTTATAAGCTTCACACTCACGGTTTCTGTCTTTCTACTGAAGATGAGTGATGCATCTAATTCCATGATTCTTTTACTTACATGCACAAGTGCCAAAAGAAAGAATTAAATAAAAAGTTTTTTGTAGTGGTGAATGAGAAGCTGCTGGTTCCTGGTGTACTGCAAGTCAAGTGTGTGACAGTAGAGGTGAATGATTGAAAGAAGGAGGAAAAGCTAATAAAGAAGGATAAAAAAATATCCCACATCCAGAGGTTGCAGCTGTGCACCGCCTGAATCTGTCATTCTGCGCCCTTTATTGAGCAGAGAGCACTTCTATTAGCTCAATAATATCGACATCTAATGAAACGAGGGTTTTCCGTGTCATTTTTCTGTGTAGACTTACAGACGCTCAAAGACAGAATGGCATCCTGAAATCCTAAAAAGCACATTTTGACCAAAGAATTTTGGGATTTGCTATTTATAGTCATTTAGAAACCACAGAAAGTGTAAAGTCAGCTGTGCCGCAGATAAAAATGTCTCTACGTTAATTTCCCCGCCATTTACAGTCGCATTTAATGAGCAAAAAAATGAAAATGATGGATGGAAAAAGAGAGCGACACGTTGAGACATTCAGTGAATGACGATGCTGACAAAGGAGCACACATCACTGAGGAGGAGACACAGCTCCCTACCATTGTCACCAGCCTCATTATGAAGCGCTAAACCGGCGACATGCAACCGGGCAAACAATGAGCTAGAGCAAAAAGAGGGGGCAAATAATGAAGACTTCATTAATCAGCATTGACACAAGCCCTCCTTTATCACCCCATTGTTGAAACGAGCGCAAATTTCTCCAGCGGGACGTCCTTAAAAACCCCTGATTGGGTAAACTTTTTTCACTTCTGTCCCACTGAAATAATCGGCACAACAGCAGCGTTTGTCGAAACAGCAAGCCAAACATTTTATGGAAAATTTACAGGTGGCGTGCACTTTGCGCCAGCAATCAATGCGAGCAGCCGCTTTGAGCGCAGGAGTGAAGGAAAATGGCTTGTTCCTGCTGATAATGGCTCACTGTGGATTTGATTTTTATATCTCCTTCACGGACTTGTTACTGCAATAGAATTATAACACAGATTAAAACAAACAATTCTGCTTATTTGATAAAACCATCTGAAATAACAGGTTGGTGCCTCACT
Organism: Oryzias sinensis; assembly: GCA_037389245.1. NCBI lineage: Eukaryota > Metazoa > Chordata > Actinopteri > Beloniformes > Adrianichthyidae > Oryzias > Oryzias sinensis. The sequence continues at coordinate 43,135,309 of CM074488.1, read as the reverse complement.
AGGAGGAAATGATTAATTCTTTACAGGAACACATCATGTGATTGCAGGAACGTTTTTCAGTCCTTTGGAGGAGACTCTGATTAGTTTTGCTATAAGAAGAAAATCAACTTAAAGCTGAAACACATATATCTCGTTTCTCGAGCAGTTCCGTTATATTTTCTGATGGTAAAATATGTTATAAAACTAAAGTCGTGATGTAGAGAATACACCTGGGCTGTGAGACAGACAGATGAAACTGTCCTACCCGAAACTCAGAGGTAAATTTCTGATGAACTCCTGCCTCTGTGCAGAAACTATGTCCTAAAAAATGACAGGTTTTTTTGGTTTTGGCTAACAACAGCATCATCATGATTAGAAGACCACTGGGAACGTTTTGCTAATAGATCAAAGGATGATAGGAGTTTACAGATCAGTTCAGGGTGTTTCAGCTTTGTCTGCAGCTTCAAACCATCCATTACTAAAGGTTAATAGTGAACACATACAAACCTGTTTTAGGGTTTGATTCAGTAAAACAGGAAGGAAGGGATTAACTGCAAAAGATCAAATAAACTCCAAACATGAAGGTTTTTATCATGAAAATACAATAAGGTAAATAAAACAGTCCACTTTATTAGACACACTTATTTAGCTGCTCGTTAACAATTTTCTAATCAGCCAATCACATGGAAGTAACTCAATGCATTTAGGCATGTAGACCTGGTCAAGACCGGTCTGTTGCTGTTCAAACTGAGCATCAGAATGGGGAAGAAAGATTATCTAAGAGACTTTGAATATCTCATGGTTGTTGGTGCAAGAAGGGCTGGTCTGAGTATCAGAAACTACTGATCTACTGGGATTTTCACCCACAACTGTCTCTAGGATTTACAGAGAATGGTTTGCAAAAGAGAAAACATCCAGTGAGCTGCAGTTCTGTGGACAGAAATGCCTTGTTGAGGTCAGAGGTCAGAGGAGAAAGGCCAGACTGGTTCCAGCTGATAGAAAGACAACAGAAACTCAAATAACCACTGGATACAACTGAGGTCTGCAAAAGAACATCTCTGAACCCAAAACCCATCCAAGCTTAAGCCAGATGTCTACAGCAGCAGAAAACCACACCAGGTACCACTCCTGTCAGTTAGGAACAGGAAACTAAGGCCACAATTCACATTGGCTCAGCAAAACTGGACAATAGAAGATTGGAAAAACTTTGTCTGGTCTGAGTCTCCATTTCTGCTGTGACATTTGGATCTAATGTCTTTGAAACATTTGTCTGCCTTTTTACAAGAAGCACTCATTGAGCTAGGAGATTATCTCAGCTGGGTTGGTTCACAGTGTGCTTCTGTGGGAAAGCTTGCCTGTAAAGGGCGGGGTTTTTAAGGGTCAGAATGAGAAAAGGAGGAAATGAGGGAATGTATGTGCCAAAAGGTCACGGAGCTTCATCTTTAAAGGAAGCGGTTGGAGCTGTGGACGAAATAAGCGCTTAACACGCTGAGCAGAGATTTCTGCTCGACCTTAACAAGGTGCACAGAGATAAAGAAAGCGCTCCAAGCGGCAAAAGCCCATTGGCACCTGAAATTAAGACTAAAGATCGCACTGATACAGTCTGTCTTATCAAGGCCTCTTAATTTGAGGCTGGCGCTCCAGAATTGCTGGATCTTTAACTTAAAGTGGAGATCAGCAGCAGAAAAGGCTCATGTTGGTCTTTCACTACTGGATTTGAAGGACATCTGTTCTCTACTTTGGTGACAACACAGCTGACCTGTCAACCAACTGTGTTTTTTTACCCAGAGGTCTCTATCGCCTCGCCGTCTAACCCACTTTCTCATTTCCAGACACTCTACTCATGGAAGAAGAGGGGGGACGAGCTAATGAAAGCTAATGAGGAAGAAGTACGTGGAAGCAGCAACTTGATTACCTATCTGACTCGCCGTACTGGAAGACAATGTCCCACGGATTAGCACGTTAGCAACAGTGACATTGGAGCTTTTTTGGGTGGACTGGAGGGATGCAATACAACATTGGATGCCACTCCGCCTCTTTTTGCTTTTATTATGGCAACGTTACATTTACAAACCTTCTAACCCCTTAAGTGGGCAAACAGAGGAAGAGCTCGGTCTGATGGCTTAGCGGTGGAACTTTTTTTGTGTAGTTTTGGCTCTCTGGTGAGTTGGAGGCTAAGCGACTGACGGGCCATCTGTGGGAAACAGACGATAGGCACACTGAGTCAATCCGACTTAATACACATGTATACAATTGCAGAGGCGTCGCCGCCTTTTTGACGGAGCACAGCTTACTTTCTCTTTGAGGAAAACCTTCAAATCTCCTCTTTAGAGCGGTAAGGCTGACAAGCAGAGGAAAACACGAATGTCTGTACCTGGAGCGACAGCTTATTGAAATTAATGTCCCATTTGTGTTTGTTTTTATTGTATTGTACGATGAACACAAAAAAAGGAAACTTGTCTGGTGGAAAAGGAAAAGACAGCTGGGCTTTTACAGGAAGACGAACATTTTCAGGTGGAAAAAGGTTAAAAAAGCAAAATTTATGCTAGATTTCAAGAAAACCAGAAAAAAACTAATTGATTTTTTGAACAAAACAGGTCTGAAAATCTGCAAAATGTAGTATCATGCAGGTTTTAGTTTGCTGGTTTAAAGACCAACACTGATCATCTTTTGTAAAAGTATTCCCAGTGGTCTTTTCAGTACGATTATCTAGTTTTTAGGCAAAATCAAAAACCTGTGTTAATTTTTTGGAGTTTCTGCAGAGCGGCAGGAGTTCATTTGAAATGACCTCCTAGTTGTGGGTGAGACTGTTGGCACGCCTTCCCATCATCCACATGTTTACACTCTCTCCCTCTAGCTTACAACCCCTCACAACCCCAACCTAACATTACCGTTGCAATAAAAATGGCGTCAATATTGGAGCTATCCAACCGTGCAGTTTGGATCCAGATTCCAGCTCAGACGAGGAAAACAAAGACATTCATGGATCTACTTGTCCGGAAGTGGGATGAAGTGGAGAAGAAAGCTTGTGGCCCATCTTCTACGTCACAAAACGATCTTTTTAAAACAGCACGATTAACAAAAATAATATCAACTTTTTAGGGTTTTATGGAATGGAAGTTTAGAAAAGTGTTTCATGAATTAGGTCGGTTTCATTTTGTTGAAATCTGGTCATCATGTCAAAAAGTTTCAAGCAGGAAATATGAAAATGTGCATGTTTGTTTTAACCTTTGTTCAATTTAATTCCCAAACAAATACACAAACAAATACATTCGAAGCAAAAGTTTGATCATGCATATGTCTGATGGTTTACAGTTAGCTGATTCTTAAAATAGGGCTTTTAGATGTATCCATACCATAATTGATGGAATCCTAGCATGATTTCGAACATTCTAGCTGCAGCATCTGTGGGAGGTGAGTGCAGATGCAAAGGACAGTGTGGCCTCGTTAGTTCTGCTTCTCCCAGGAAGCTGATCTCTCTAATCAGAATAAGCAGCCTGTCAGCGCACACTTGTCATCATCTAATTAAATACAATCAGAGGAATCTACTACACACTGCCGAGACGTCCCACAGACGCACTCCACAGCACACGTGCACTGCAGCGGCGTGCAGCCCTTCACTGCACTCGGATGCGACTTCAGAAAGTTTCAAGGGGGCCATAAAAGCGGAACGACTCGCGCTCATCAAATCTACAACACTTAAGCAGCTGAGACTGCAACAAAAAAAAAGCCATGAGTTCTAACGACGACAGACAAGAATGCAAGGGCTGAGGTCCAGAGCAGTACAGGGAAAACTGTCCACCCTCCACTACCTGTCTCTACTCCTGGAGGAAAGGTTGTCTGCCTTTGAGGGCTACTGTTAGACAGCTGAGAAGCTTGTTTTTTGACTCTAACTTTGTCTTCTCATGGACTGCGAGATCTAAAGTCATGTATTTATTATTTTAATAAAGGAGTTAGCTGTCTTCTGTGTGACACTTCATTGAGAGATTCAATATATGGCTATCCAGCCCATTGTGATGCATTGTTATTATAGCCACAATGGTACACAATCTGTTATTATATCGGATTATATATGTGCACAAAACACCAACATGCATTAGAGGTTGTTATTTTTAGTACAGGTTGGTACGAAGACTTCCTTAGCAAAGAGTAAAAATTTCTCCAAGCACATGATCACTTCTAAAGGTCACTACTCTGTTCATCTCAGAAACCAGACGTGATGTGACATGAAATCAGATTTTTCTTGAAGAATCTGAGGTTTTTGGAATCTCTGAGGTTTTTGGACCTGCTGCTCCCAACATTTACAATGATGGAACCAAAAATACCAGCTATTATTCTGTCTTTCCCACATAGTGGATTTTGGGGGTGAGTCATGCTCACGAAAAATCTGCTTATAACAAAAATTAAAAAAAAAAGATATTTGAAAAAAAAGCAACAGAGCTTTGAAAACATATTGGTAGGTTAAGGTGAAAGAGGTGAGATGCAGGCGTGTCAGATTTTTGATTTTTGATTTTTTTTTATAGAAGTTGATTTTTTTCAGATTTTTTTGTCAGTTTTTCCTTCTTGTTTAAGTCCCTCAAATCATGTGGACTGTGCAAGTGTGTGCTCCTGCATGCAGCTGTTAGAAATAAGGAAGTAAGACAATCACAGTGAAGACTGTGTGGGCATCCTACAGGCATTTGGCATTCGAATGCGGTCAGTAAGGAGCCAGTCTGTGCACCCTATGACTCAAATGTGGCATTAGAACACCGTAGGACAGCACGATTTGTATGTCATATATGCAAGTTATTCTTGAGAACTAAAAGCTTTATTTCTCTGTTTTCTTTGTCTCTATTTCATCACATTATTTCTTCTTTAGTATTGTGTAGAACTTAACATATTTACATCAGTAATTATTTCCATATTCTGTTGATGGTTTAATTCGGTCCCTTAAGATTTCTTTTATTCTTTTTTTTTTTTACTAGTCTGTATTTTTGCTGTAACACAGCCACACACACACAAAAAAAGTAATGTTACGAGATTTCAAGTCGTGCATTTACAGGAATGTGCAGGACGTCTGCAGCCCGTTGATGAAGCCGTCGGTATCCCCACAGCTGTCCACTTCCAATAATTGAATCGGTTTGTTCATAAGGGGCCCAAGTCAAAGACGTTTGTTTTTTCCAGGAAATGATTTTAATTGCATAGCTTAAAGGGACACTACACCAAATGATTAACACTTTACCCAGATTTAGCACCAGTTCATAGCTTACAAATGCTATAATATGAAGCACCTCACTTTTATCATTTCAGAGGACTAGCAAACTAAAGTCTCTGGACTTGGGCCCTTCTTGAATTAAACAGGGGCACTGCCATGTTGGATAACTATTGCTGCCATCCCATCATATGGGATAAAGCACTGAGGTGGCCGTGGTGCAGCGGTAGGGCGGTCGACCCATGATCGTAAGATTGCAGGTTTGATTCCCGCCTTCCCATGAGTCAAAGTGTCCTGGGGCAAGACACTGAACCGATCGATCACCTTGCCTCTGGTGGTAGGCGGGCGCCTGTGTTTGGCAGCGCAGCGGCCACCAGTGTGTGAATGTGTGTGTGACTGGGTGAATGGTTCTGTGACTGTAAAGCACTTTGTCCTTGTAGGAAGAAAGGCGCTATATAAGCATACGCCATAAAGCAAAACCCATGCAAGAGAGGCCCAAGTCCAGGAATTTTGCACTTAAAGTATTTTAAATGTCAAGCATAGTCAATACATTCAAAGGATTTGGGACTTTTTTGCACATAATCAGATAGCTTTTCCCTTGAAGACCATAGAACATATAATATCTCTATTTTGAAAAATTGTGGACTTGGGCCTCTTTTGAACTAACCAATTCAATTTCTTCCTCCACAAAAGACAAGATAATCTCCAAGGCTGTGTGACGCCTTTATCAGAAAAGGCCCACTTTCCCGCATTTTCAACGTTCCTATGTTAAAATAACAGACTGTTTTCATTCCTCTTTGTTGTTTTATGTTGAAACAAGATGCTACATCTGGAGGAGGGGGCATTTATATAAAACTATTTTCATTCTCCTTTGGTGTTCCTTGTGCGTACGACAGGTTCATGACACAACATTGTAAACTTGTAATAAGTCCATCATACTGCTGAAAATCACACTTTAATATACATTTTTTTTATTCATTTCTATATTTTCCAGACCGAAACTAAGAATTCCTCCTCTTGTCTCTTGTTAGTTTTGCACTGAACTGAACGAGAAACATAGACTCACTGATGGTTGTAGCCGTGCAGACAAAAAGCAAATAGCAAAAAGGATGAATTTTATGAGTAATTTCAAATATAAAGCAAACATAAGCAGTGATCCGCAAATTTTTAACCTTGAGCATGTTCTGTCTCTGAAATGCACACTGGGTAAATTCTTTGGCTTTAGGAAAAGCCTGTTGTAGTGACAAAAATTTGACCAATATGGAAAGATGTAATGGTGTTTGTCCTGAAGCATTCAAATTATTACTCAGAACATAATAAAGGGCAGAACAGTGTTTAAGAAAATGAAGTGAAGCTGCAGGGTTCACCTTGCCTCATCCAGAGCAGAACGTTTTACAATGTGCTGCATTCAATGCAATCACGGCACATTTTCCATACGGTACATTTACGGCATTTTTTGCCATCACCAATCAGGGGCTGTATCCTTTCAGTCTGCGCTCAAATATGAGCCTTTTGTACATTTTTTCCCTCTCAGTGTTGCCATGGATGTGCAGAAAGCACACACTGACCATAATTAGCCGTTCACACTGCTCAATGGAGAACATTTGGTACCTTTATACCTGCACATCATGGAAATGATGATTTGGCTGAAGCTTGACGGGTTTGCCAGCGATACAATGGAAATTAATGCAGCTTGAGCTTTGCTCTTCATCCTCACAGGTGTTGTTGAATCCTCATCGATCACATCTTAGTTTTTAGTAAATTTACTAGAACTTATAATAACCCCTTCAAGATTTTTTCCCTCCCCCAAGCAAAATCTCAGCAGCACTGCATGGTCACAGCAGCAGACAAACAAAGCTTCCCGCTGCTTTTGATCAATATTAAGAGCAGAAATCTACTCCCTCTGATGATAAAACAGAATTTAATTTATTATTCATGTGACCGGCTTAGCAGACACAGTTCAGAACAATCCCATGTTAGAAAACAACTCGACCTTTGGTTTATGCATCGATAAAAAAGCAGAGAAGACATCCCTGTCTGTATTTCTGACCTGCACTTTTCTGGGCCCTGGAAAGGTTACCCAGCATCAGGCTGACTCATGCCCAAAACACTCCACTACACAAGACTAATGCACTGACCGGCCAGAGAGCATGGAGAGCTCTGGGAAAAGGTCAAGGGTTGTGGATCAGTTGTGACAGGGCCACCGGGACATGGACACAGATGGCGCATAATCACCCGTCCCTCTCTGAATTATGTAGCGTGACTCCACCATCTCGTCTCGGGCCAACATTACAGCAAAAACATTCACTCAGACCCATTTAGGCTGTAATGGGAGCACCGGTTGGCTCATTGATGGAAGAGGCCAACAGGCCTCAAACGTAAACTCTGAACGTTTCCATGCGGAAGCTTTTATTGAATTTTGGGACTTCAAGATTCAAGGATTCAAAGGGGTTTATTTTCATAAGGAAAGGGGTTTCCCTGTTCGATGAGATGCTTTCTTTGCTGTTCGCTCTGAATGCCATAAGGTTAAAGGTTAAAAAAAAGATAGGGTAGGATATTAACAGGATATCAGAAACATGCACACCAAATATAAAATATAAATGTGCATCAATAAATCACTAAACCTATATACAAATCAGCTGTTGTGCAAATTCAGCTGAGAATAACTGTTCAAAAGAGACTTTCGTGAGCTAAACAGTGCAATTCAATACTTTTAAACAATAATAATAAAGCCAAAATAGAGATGATCTGTAATAAGGGAGTTCACTTTCAGACCAATTAGTGTTCGCAGGTAAAATCGGAAATTCCTTGTTGTTTTTGTTTTGGCTTTGGTTTTCAAGTCCAACTCCAATCATCTTTTGATTTATGTCAAAGTGTTCCCAGTGGTCTTTTAATTATGATTATGCTATTTTTAGCCATAATCAAAACCTCTTATCACATAGTACATAGTTTGCGCAGAGCAGCAGGAGTTCATTAGAAATTCTCCTTTGCGTTTGTGGGCGGGACTGTTGGTGCAGAGCAACCCCGTCCCCTTCCACTCCTTGTTGCTGAGAGCTTTCTGTTCACACCTTCTCCCGCTACCTTACAGTCCCCTCAAAACCCCATATCCAACCTCAAGTGTGCAACAAACATGGCAAGCCGTAATCCAGATTCCAGCTCAGACAAGGAAAACAAAGACGTTCAGTTTGATTGCTTTTTGCTTATATTGAATTTTAGAGCTCTTTTTATGATACTTTTTCCCCCTCGTTTGCCCATTTGATGCACACATTTATTCATTTAGTTTTATTCCAGAAATGAAATGCAGTGAGTGTGGAAAAAAGCTTTAGTATGTTAGCAGAACTGGAAGACAAGTAATGGCTTTAGAATTGGAAGCCAAGATCACAAGTCGGGCCATGGTTGCCCCAACTTAGATTCATAAAAGTGTGTACGTGGAACACAGCGACTCTTTAAAATGTCTCATTTGCATGGATAATTAAATATCTTTGAAAACCAAAAAGCCTTTGAGAGCATATAAGTGCCCCTTTACATAAATAATAGTATTTTTTAAAAGGGTGAAATACTCTTTGTGTCCTTTTTGAGGTGTTCTGGAGCCAACAAAGCCTACAAAGTCCCAACTCTCAGTTTTTAAACTTTAATTCTGGCAAATCTACATTTATACCACTAAGTTAAAATGAAAGGACTTGTTTAGCCTGAGACTTTTCTCCAGTTGGCCTAAATTGGCGTTTCAGCTGTCATGCAGGTAATTCAAAAATAGATTAAAGTGAAAGCATTTGAATCAAAGCTCTGAAAAGATCAAACCACATTTTTATGCACATATACGAGGCAGCTCTGTTCTGTTTCCAGGAGCAAGGACAGGCCGAAGGGCATCACCATCCCTGCTGAATTCAGAATGATTTTGTTTGCGAAAAACTAACCTGCGTTTCCCCATAAAGAGCTTTTCTATAACAATAACAAGACGGTACACAGAAGGGACGGAAGGCTAAGACGGCGGTATGTGAATGAGCTCTGCTGCCTTTCAATTAATACCCCTTCTCTCTGAGCTCTCAATTGTCCTCTGGGAGTGAGAACATTGAATTGCAAAACATATCTCATCAAACAAAGCAACTCTCCTCCTTTCTGCCAACAGACGGACACAAATAGCTCGGTGGATCCTGATGACGCCTGAAGATCCTTATCTTACTGCAGCAAACTGCTCAAATCAAAAGTTAACCCAAACCCTAACCCTAATCCAAGCAGGACTGCATCTGTTTACTGTTTATTTCAGTCAATAAACATTCAAGCCCTCAGGAGTGCTTCCAGATTCCAGTTGGCTCGTCCATGCTCCTGTACCTGACCGTGCTCCTCGTCTCTGGCTCGTATTGCGCCCCCCAGCTGTCCCCAGTTCCATCTTGATGAAGCCCATCTGCTGGACTATTAAAACATGTAGTTGTAGAGTTTGATAAGCTAGTTCTTCTTTAAGAGTCCTGGTACATCGCCTGTCTGTCCTGGGAGAGGATCCCTCCTTCGTGTGCACATCCCTGAGAAGGAGGGTCTGAGGGCAGGGATGCCCAATTCACTTTAGTCTGTTTAGTTTAGCAATCAGTTGTTGTATTTTTCTAACTGATTTAATGCTTTGTAAAATTAGTGAAGCCCATTGAGGCAACTGTGTTGTAACATTGGACTATAAAATAAAACTAAATTTAATTGAATAAAATTCATCTTCTGGAGATTCAAATAAGCTGTTTTTACAAAAGCAAAGGCAACCTGATTGAAAATCCAGGATGGTTCTGCATAAGAAAAAGAGCTAATTGTAGCAACTGGTTTAGCAGCAACAACTAAAACGGCAACCTCTGTTTGTTGGATCTAACAAAACTGCCTTTTCATAAACCAGAATTCCAAAGAAGAAACAGCTGCTCTTCACTTGGTGAATTCACAGGGTTTAAACTTTAGTCATAACTGCCCTTATGGGTGGATACAGGCTGTCTGGGGGCCAAAAATGGTCAAACCTGTATGGGGTATGCGGGTGACCCACACGAAATATCAGAGTCAGAATCATAATCAGAAAAACTTTATTGATCCCACACGTGGGAAATTTGTTTGTCACCATAGCAACTGACAGCAGAGGGAAAAAAAAGACTTAGAATGAAATAAAAAAACAAGAACAAAGAAAATGTAGCATAAATGCAAACATCAAGGTAGTATAATTTAAAAAGCTATTTACAGAACAGTGCAGGTAAAAAGATGTGCAAAAGAAATGTGCAAAATAGAAAAAACTAAATAAATAGAAAAATAAAAATGTGCAAAGGTTATCTTTTGCATTGGGTATGAATGATTTTTGGTACCGGGCAGTTTTGGAGCGGAGCTGTCTGAGCCTCCTAGAGAAGGAGCTCCGCTGTTTGTCCAGAACAGGGTGGAGAGGATGCTCTGGGTTGTCCATGATTGAAAGAAGTCTGTTCAGTGACTTCCTCTCTATCAAGGTTGTAGACCAGTCGGTGAGCTCGTAGAGAAAAACTTGCAAAAGTTATGATGCTTTTTTTTATCGTGGGCAAAACACAGACTGAGGCAGAGGTTGGCTCTATGTGAAGTCATTAAATGGGTGGCACCATCGTCTTACTTCCAGATTGAAAAAGAACAAATATTATATATTATATATTATATTATATTATATTATATATTTTATAGCTATTGTTTACTATAAATGGCTTTAAAATGGCATGATAAATGCCCTTTAAGATGCAGCTACTTCTCTCTACGACCCTCGTGCGTGTGACTAAGGCTTTAGCAACAGGATGTTTGTATAAAAATGTGTTCCTTGTCTGTCTTTAGTGCTGCTTACTAACCATCTTATTAATGTGTGCTGTGTATGACCCTTGACCCTTTTACTGGCAAGAGGAGTACTTTGTCTCTTCAAACTGAGAATACTTCGATCTGTTTGTCTTTTTTCATTTTGAGAACAGGTGAATTCATCACTGTAGCTTTGGGAACATAAGCCATGCTCCTTTTATACGTCCACCACCTTATTAGCTCAGGTGGCCTTAAAAAAGAGCTTTTTATCAGGTTTGCTGTTCCACAAAATTTCTCTGTTTTAGCAGCGTTGAGCAAAGTGTGTCCACAGCTTGGTTCTTGATAACAGAACCCAACAGGACCTAGAACCTTTCCCACAGCATAGAAACTTAACAATGCCGTGTCTCAAATGTGAAGCACTGATAATTGTCACATGAAAGTAAGACAACAAAATGGAATTCAACAATAGCAGCTACAAGACGATATTAATTTACTCACTACTTATTACCAAGGAGCACAGATTTCTATTCACTTTGTAAGTTATGAAATTAATTGTATCTGTTGATAATATAACATATAACAGATCATCAGTTTATTTTGTTTAAAGGGTAATGGGTGACTCTGAATAGTGTTCATTTGTGAGTGTGTGACCCTGTAACACACCGGTGATCTGCCCAAGTTGTACCCCGCCTTCACCCAACGGTTGGGACAGGCAACCCTGTGACCTTGAAAGGGATTGAGTGGGTTCAGAAGATGGATAGACTGTTGAATGACATTTATTTTATTCCTATAATGCAACATTACCTGCAAACGTTGCTAGAACACATCTGTTTTGCAAACCTTTATTTACTTCCTCAAAACTTGCAGATTAATTGGCAGAATCTCATTAACAAATGCTCAAATTATTCGCACTTAACTGAAACTAAAATATCCAACACAAATTGGGGCAAATTCAGCCTGTGGGAAAAAAAAATGTATGTCAGGTGTTTTGTCTTTTAGAACAGCAGAACCTTTAAGGTTCGTAGTGGCGAAAATGACAGGATTCAAAGCGCATTTTTCTAGGATTGTTGATATTTTGGTGGCTGTGAAAAGAATGCATTTTGTCTCATTTTACTTTTTAAAGTGCTCTCTTCATGCAACAGAACAGAAAAATAAAGGTCAATTAATGTAGATAATTTTAAAAAGTGAAGCAGTCTCTTATATATAGTGAATATACTGTAACTTTGTCTCTTTGGGGTCCAGACTGTGTGTTTGTATCGGCGGCGCCCTGGGGTCCCCCTGAGCCCACCCGACTTCCTAAGGCGCACAGTTGGTAATCTAGTTTTACAAGCTGACACAGATGGGATCTCTCTATTATTCATACCCCAGGGAGGTGGGCATGTGAGTCTGTTTGGGAGAGGGGGTGCTGCACCACAGTTTTCGATCATGACGTGGCTGTTTTTGGTTACTTGTTATTGGCTTTATTTGTGGCTGAAATGGGGGGTTCATTTTGGACACGAGGTTACGCCTTTATACAGCTGATCCCCACTCTATGATTAAAAAGTCAAACCTCCTTCACACACAAACGGAGAACTACAGTAGAAAAAATAATCACATTCATTCAAATAAAAATTTCGTCCAATCAGGCACATAAAAGCTATAAAAGAGCAGGAAGCCAGCAAGCACTCAAAGAAATGATTGCACAGAAGGTAATACAGGATCCCCCGGCTCAAACCTTCACCCACACGGGTGCTGATTACTCCTCTCCTCTTGTACGAGTGGACCTCTGACCAGCAGATGCGAGCCAGGAGTGAATTACAGGCCATTATCCATTACCCTAAAGCAGTTAGAGCCAGAACCTGAGAGCCCTCAGCGAATGGGAGATGGAGAGATGGATAAGCCACGTACAGAAATGGAAGAAACAGATGGAGAAAGGGCAGAGGAGGCGGACTGGCTCTTTCTAAGGTGGAGCGGGTGATGCTGATGCCCCTTTCAGGTTCATTTTCACCCTTCACTCCATCCTCCGTCCCTCCGCCGCATCACTTTCGCCACAGCGTCAGTTTTTAATGAAATGCCATTATCATTTCACAGAGACGCCTTAGAGTGTCTGCGTATGTGTCACTGATGTCACATCCAGCTTTGGCAGGAAAACAATATTTCTCCATCTTTAAACTCTCTGAGGAAATAAGAGCAGAGCCTGGGGGAGCTGGGGCTACGGGGGCCCCAGCAGGGAAAGATCAAGAAGGGAAAAGAGTTTGACAGCGAAGTTGACAGGGACAAAAAGACAACAAACAATAGATAAAAGATAGCACAGATGGGAGACAGGAAGTGATGCAGGCAGCCTCAGCCCTCCATCCTGGGTGCTGGAGGTGGCTGAGAGTCGCGGCCTAATCCCTGCATCCCATTGTCTCCTGTTTTCAAACCAATTATTGTCATCTGCAGAAGCATGAAAGAGAGTTAATGAGGAGAGCAGAGCTTTGGAGTGTCAGGGCACAGCCAGGGGAACAGAGATAAAAACTGAGGATGGAGAGGAGATGAGGGGGGGATTGGAGAAGCTGGTGGAGAGATAGAATGCATAATAGGAGGAAAAAAGTGACACAGAGAAAGGTGGCTCAGCGGTGCGTTTCATGCGCTCGCTTCTCTCAGCGCTGTCACACGCACTGCCTTCAATAAAAAGAACGGCTTTTTCGTCTGCTCCTCCTTTATTTTCAGCACTTCTTTAAATAAACTGAAGTGTAATTCACCTACAGCTGTTCTCAGGATGAGAAAAAAAAAAAAAACTAAAGCCAGTTTGGGATGTACTTAATTGTCACACTTGTTCTCCTGGAAGTCTGTTGATGCGTGTGTGAAAGCCTTCGCTGCTGAAACATTAGCACTCTGTGTTTTAGTGGCTTTAAAGGGAGGCGGTGCGGGTGAAGTCAGGGCACAAAAGCAGGCGCTGCATTAGTCAAAAAGGGAAAACAGAAAGATCCACTTTGAAGTGAAAATGGCTTTTTCTTCAAGCGAACTGGATGTCAGTTCATGGAGAGACACACGCATGAAAGAACCCACATTTAATTATCTGATCATAAGACACAGAGCCGCCGTGCTCCAATTTACTACTAATGAATGGATGAATAGATTGCCCATTGAGGAAGGTGAACTGATAGTAAATTGCAGAAGGAGTCACATCTGCTTTCATCGGCAACTTCTTTTAATTGAAATTATTATTTTATACCAGTGTACCACAGCAGAAGACAATAAATGATGATGTCCTTTCATGGGGCTAACACGTAAAGCTCTTTTACCTTTAACTCCGGCCTTATATGATGTGTGGATTTCCTTCCAAATTTCTGCTTGCTTCTGTTGAAATTACTGTTAATTAATAATGTTCCAGTGGGTTTTCTTCTAATTTGCATTGAGAAACAATAAAAATCAAGTCAACATCGTCTCTAAATGTCCTGTTTTTTAATCATCCTGATGCAAATACAAAGAAAACAATTATCCATTCAAGCACAGTTCTTACTGAAATAACATTATCACCACACACTCTGAAAGAGATTTTTTTTTAATTAATATAAGTAAATAGATGATACACTTTTTTATATTAATAAATAAAACAAAAATGTTTATATGTTAATAAACAACATTTACCATCTAGCTTTTTCTCTCTCTATCTTTCCCTCTGTATATAGATATACATATATATTTATATCATTGGGTGAATACCCGATTCTGATTGGCTGCTGGGTGTGCATTAAAAGGTGATAATGCACAGTGATAACTGCACACCGAAAGAATAAGTTCCGGTCACATAGTTTAAATGTTCTATATCATTGCGCTGGTTTCTTTAAAACAAACTTTAGCTTCATCATTTGGACAAAAACAAGCTGTAAGATGTGAACTTTCTCTCTGAACTGATGCTTCATTTAACCCATCAAGACGACTAGCATATATATCACTTTCCTTTGCAGCTGCAGTCAAGGTCGGTGCCCGATCAGCGTGTTGTCATCTTACTGTGACAACACGGTGCACCACGTAACAAATAGTCCGCTTTTTGTGAAAAAAAAATCAATCTACACCGAAAAAATAACGTCATGTTATATTTTCCCCCCAAAAAAGCAAGAGGACCTGGTTGTTGACAACTTGGCACCCTGACATCATTGGCTGGACCAAAGGTCCAGATTTATTTTAAATTTTAACAAATTCATTTGTAGCTTTTGGTTAAACACATCTAATATGCTTATTTTTTATTTTAGTTGTTGAAGCTCTTATTTTGAAGGACAGACTTTAACCCAGTTTTGTAATACAGGTCTCAAAAATTAGACATTACATCCAAACACAAATGCAAATCTTCCTTTCCCTGAACTCTCTGCTGAGAGCTGTGTTCACCATAATAACCATGGCAACCAAGCAAACTCTTTGAACTCTGACACATTCATTCATTCATTCATTCATTCATTCATTCATTCATTCATTCATTTCATTCATTCATTCATTCATTATTCATTCAATCATTCATTCATTAACAAGATCTCTGAATGGTTCCATACCATACAGTTTCTCTGGTAGTGTTTGATCATGTCAGTAATATATAAAGTGGATTTTTTTTCACTTTATTAGTGTTTTATTGGATAAACAAAGTGATTTAAATATTATAAATGTTTGGAGTAAATCTCCTTTTAGCTTAAATTTGCAGCAAAAGTCAAAATAAGAGTTTGAAGCTGTCAGTGGGAAGAGCAGCTGACTTCTTTAAAAAAAAACAATATTAGATGTTGGTTTTTATGAGTCAGCTGTAAACCACCACTCTGCTGTTGCGTAACAGTAATAACATTTCTGGTGCATTTCATCTGTTAGTGATGGGCTGTCTGGGGGATTTTTTTGTATCCAGTTCTTCTGCTGCACATCACTAAACACCTTCATGAAATAGTTTGCTAAATTATTTTATAACCAAAGATGCTGTAAAAACAAAAAGCAAAATACAAAATAGTACAACAAATGGCTCTTTAAGAGCATTTGGCTTAAACAATGGCATACGAGGAAGAAAAACAAAAGTTTTAATTAAAATAATTCTATATTTATTATCTTTACATCACTGTTAAAATAAGCAGCAAAAACAAAAACTCTTTTATCAAACATAAAGATCTGCATGTAGAAATATTAAGGCAT
The DNA here is from genome assembly GCA_037389245.1 of Oryzias sinensis. Classification (NCBI taxonomy): domain Eukaryota; kingdom Metazoa; phylum Chordata; class Actinopteri; order Beloniformes; family Adrianichthyidae; genus Oryzias; species Oryzias sinensis. The sequence continues at coordinate 43,119,249 of CM074488.1, read as the reverse complement.
AGAAAAATACATATATAGATATGTTTTGAGAAGCTGTAACTCCGCCCACAATACTGCCAATCACATGCACAGAAATTTTTTTTGGAACAAAAGCTTGTTCAGAGCCTTTAAACAGGGAAGGCTGGTGTTCTCTGTTGTCTGGCTATGATCCACAGGTCAGAAACCCTGCAGAAACCCAGACCGTTCTGGGGTCAGCTGAAGGGCAGATAGGGAAAAAACAAAAACAATGCTAGGACAGACTCCACAATGCAATCTCTATTTTAAAAAGACACTAAATGAAAAAACAAACTCTCCAATTGTTTTGCTAAAAATGTGAGTGCATAGAATCTAACAAAAAAACAAGACACAAACCAAAAAAGGGTCTCAGCATGTGACAGAGAAGCATTCACGGATTTTCAAGGATTAAATGAAAAAGATTTCCATAAATCTCAAACTTTCCAACACAGTTTTATTTTAACCCTTGTGCTATCTTAGATGACCCCACCCTTACTTTGACGTGTTCTTCCTACCATGATAAAGGTGGATAAAGGTGGAAAGATTTCATGTAATCCATGGACACCAGTGACGATCACAAATCGTTGAAGAAAAAAGGTTCAGCGCACTGTCTAGTGGGTCTAGATGACCCAACTCCCAACGTTAAAGTGCCAAGGATAGCACAAGGGTAAAGTAACAAGAACTAACATGAACTACAGCCCTAACATGACGAAACACTGGGTTAAAGTTGTTAAAGTCCCAATCCGATCATCTTTTGGTTCATTTTCAAAGTGTTCCCTGTTCTCTTTTCATATCTTTTTTTACGACATAGTTTCTGCAGAGGTCTGAGTTCTGTTGGCTCATAATGTCAAAATGCTAAACTTTTCTTCAAGGAAATGAACTAAATCTATTATGGTTAAGTTTAGATTGTAACTTTTATACATATCTGTGTATGTGTGTGTCAACGTGTGTGTGTGTGTTGGCGTGCAAATGAATGTGCAGCTGTGACTCACAGGACAAAGTTAGAAGCATAAACGCTGTGACTGGAATGTAAAACTGCCCTCGGTTATTTTGTGCAGTTATAAGAAAAAAAGCTTCATTCTTAAGAACAAACAGGCACACACAACACAAAATATGAATCTGTAAATTCAGACTTGCACCTGTCACATTTTATCTGCTGCTGCAATTTGTTCCAGGTGTGAGCCATCTTATTACCTGTTCTGACAGGTTAGTCACAGTAGAAAATGAAATGCTCGGCGTGTGAGGAGGAGGTCTGGTGATAATGTTGAATAAAACCAAGACCCACTTTTATCGACTTGTTGTTGCTTTTTCGCATAATTCTTTCCTTTTTTTGTTGTTTTGTTTATCGAAAATTCTAACTAAAAAGAAGCCAAATAAGAAAAAAAGCCTCAGACTACATCCTGAAGACCGTGCAAAATTTCTAAATGAACGTTTTTATCAGGTCACTGCAAGCAAAAAGTTGTTAACATGAGCATGTGTTTTTTTTTTTTAGATTTTGATGTGGTGTAAAACTTTCTTCTCACCTTCACACTTTCACAGCTTTAAAAAAAACGTGCTAATTTTTTACAAAAATATTTTTAGGTTTTAGGATTTCAGTCTAATAAAGAATGACAAAAATAATTGGACTGAGAAGTCTGAGGTCTTTCCAGAGATTTGCTGTAGCAACTCCTCCAGTTTAGGGGTTACTGCCCCGGGTGCTCCAATTACCACGGGCACCACAGTCACCTTCACTTTCCAAACTTTCTCGGGTTTTTCAGTTCCCTATTGCCATCCTTTCAGTCCACAGGACCTATGATCTCTCACTTTCTGAGGTGTTTTCCACTTTGACCTTTGGGGTTTTCAGTCCATATTCTGCACACATGTGATCTTGCCCCCTTTGTGTGGAGGTCATGTTTGTGGTTTTGCTATAACGACAGCCTTCTCCTCTAGGAGGTAACCCACAATTTGGTATTGATCCTTTTGGAGGAACCATGGTTTTTTTTTCACAATAATTTCTTACAATTCTTGACTCCATCTAGACAAGGTAAGTTCCATCTTTATGTTTGTCGTGGTGAGAATCAGGGAAGAAAAATATCCCAGAAGACCTAATCATGCTAAAGGGGCATATTCCTCACCTGAGTTTAGAAAAAGATGCACAGATTAAATGGAACAGATGGAAACTAAAGCAGTGAAAACAGTTTTGACATTTTCAAAAATGCTCCCTTTGAAACTGATGTCATAGAGCCTCGCCTGGATCGGGTTCATTTGCAATGTAAAACTTCTAACTTTCACATCATACTCGCTCACACTGATGCATGCCGGTAAATATTTAATGTGCCTGATGTAATCTGCGCTGCGGTGCCTGTGAGATCATGTGTTTCAATCAGACTGGCCTAGATTTGAACGTATCTGATGCTGACAGCCAGTCAAGCTGAAGACCAGCCAAGCCCATCTGTCCTTCCATCTTCTATTTCCACTCAGTCCTGTGTGAGGGCCGTGATGGCTCAAGACAAAGGCAGGGTGTGCTCCAGACAGGACCAGGTCCATCACATAACAGATTTATGGAGGTCAATTCAAGGGCGTTGAGTTGGTTTTTGCAGAAGCAAACACATACACTACATATACAATACACAGTAAGTTAGGATTACAGGAGTGCTTTCCTTTTTGGTCTATACTTTAAGGAAGTATGTAAAATTTCCTTTTGATATTACGAATAATGAATGAGATGAAACACCATTTTTAGTTTTGTAATATTTATTCCCCATAAAAATGAAGAGAATAATAAAGATGGTCCCAAACAACAAAAACTGACCATGCCAATTTCCCCTATTTGCCGCAATGAAAGCCCGACAGCGACGTCTCACGCTACTCATTAGCCTCAGGATGTTGTTCTGAGGCAATGTGTTAATGTTCCACAACATGCAGAAAAGAAAGATGTAAAAGAAATTAATCTAAAAAAGTTTTTGTGGTCTGTGATGATGGCATAAAAATTGATACAAACTTAGGGAACTTTATCTATATCTGTAAAAAAAAAAAAAAATGTTCCAAACATTCAAGTGAATAATTCACATCAGACTGGTATGGATACATTTGGTCTTCTGGCTAAGATGGACCCCTCTTCCAACCATTCATGGCTTTATGTTGAACTATATTTGGGCATTATTCGTGTGTGTGTGTATGCGTGCTCTAACAGATGGGCTCTGATCATGCGATCCATGCTGCTGTCTAATTATCCAGATGTGATGGATGGCATTGATTAAATCATGGGAAGTCTAAGACAGCACTGCCTCACTCTTTTTTTCTGTTAGATACACACCCTTTCTATGATTTTTTTCTTTTTTGCACTCTCTTCCGGGACTGGAGTAGTTCAGAACAGATGAGTCCTGCTCTCAGGTCTCATAAAATATGTCCATAAATCATCTGAACGGAGAAGAAAGAGGAGGAGCTGACAGTAAGTAAAAATAAAATGTGGATGGTTAGCAGTTAGCAGTAATAACACTCGCATACAAACTGATAAAACTTTCTCGTAATTTGAATCTGAGAGACACCAAAAACCCTTCCTTTTTATATTCATCATTTAATGTAAACAGGGTGTATATTTATTCATCTTTCATTTTAACAACCTCTTTTTGCTTTTCAGTCAAATTATTTGTCATCTGTATTTCTAAGCAAACATTATTTTACTTTAAATAACATTTTAGATTCCAGAGTGATTTGTTTCAGGGGATTATTGCAGACTTTAAGCTCATAAATAAAGACCTATGGGTTTTTTGTCATTTCAGTTTTTCTTGATGATTAACTTCAAATGAGTTGAATTTGACAAGTTATGCAGATGAAACTTATCTGTTTCTATTTTTGATATTTATAAGAGATTCATTCAAATCTAATATTTACCCAGAACAAACTCTTTAAATTTAGTATTATTTTAAAGTGTTTAATTCAAGTTATAGCTGTCAATCTAATCCTTTCTTATTAACTCTTGATGGAACACTAATGACGACAGTTGATGAGTTTAAATATCTGTGATTACAGCATCAATGTTGCATAACGATTTGAGATGTTTTCTTTGATGGTGTCGCAGTGAGTTTCTTTTTATAGAGTATTTTTTTTCCGTTAGTTAAAGAACCCCTTTTAAAATAGAAGTTACATCCCAAAATAAATGTCTGATTTTTTAATGAGTCAGTAAGCCTCAGACATCCTGTAGGGATGTGCTTCAGGTTTTTTTTTGGAGCCAGCTTTCATAACTATGGCTTCAATTGACCAATAGGTCCCTTTGTTGTTTATTGTTCTGCTAGATTGAAGACTCAATGCTTAAAATATTTTTTTGCAGAAAAACACATCCGGAAACTTCTTAACTGATTCAAGGAAATGTTATTTTAGAAAAGCAGTTAAAACTGAAATGTATTGTAAACATAATCGACAAAAAAGTCAGACATGTTGGTCATTTTTGAATGAATCTCGAATAAATAATTTGATTTATGCCTCTGCAGTAACATGAAGTCAAACTTTCTTTGTGTTTTTGTCACTTTCCAGACCTGTGATGCAGGTGGTGTTCCTTTGTTGTCCTGAAGAGCTGCCCTGCAGAAAACCATCGCGGCTGCACAATCCGTGCTGCACATGTTCTAATGCACCTCCTAATGAGACGCCGCTGTCTATCAGCACTGCAAAAAGGCTGCTATTTGACGTTACTCACCCAGAATACATACGCTGTTGAAGGGAGGACTCTGCCACAGCCACCACAAGTCCACAAAAAAACCCACACATGCATTTAAATGAGCATGTGCCACACATCATTCACTACTGAGGCTTTAATCTCCTTGTTTTCAGATTTTGCTTGTTTTTCTGTAACATCTGACACCCTCTACAATCTCATTTCTTCATGTACAGCTGGTGAGACAAACATTTGGTTCACATATGTACCGAGCCTGATAGCCAAACCACCAACTGCACTTAAATGTGTGATTTCATTTTTATTTTGTGTCAACGACGCAAAGAACGTTGGCTAAAAATGGGTGAGCTTTCTGATTTTATGGGATTTACATGAAAGCTGCTTATTTTCATACGCAATTTTGCACAATTATTTCGGCACTCTTCATTACAGTTTACAGTTTACATTTGCACACTTGTAGATACTGTTTGTTTGTTGACTTTATTGTATTACGATGTTTTTTATTACTTTTCCCTTCCTTGCTGTTCTTGCACTGATGGTGATGCTTAAATCTCATTGTATAATGCACAATGACAATGAAGCAAATCTAATCTAATCTAATGTAATGTAATGTAATGTAATGTAATGTAATGTAATGTAATGTAATGTAATGTAATCTAATCTAATCTAATCTAATCTAATCTAATCTAATCTAAACTAATCTAATCTAATCTAATCTAATCTAATCTATATTTCATATTGTTTTGATGAACATCTTTTGTCATGGTTTTGTCAAAAGTTCAGAGTGACCCAGATGCTGTAACCCAGAAGGAGACTAGGACAATAAGGTGAGTTAAGAAGTATTTATATAGAAAGGTGAGTCTTAGGCTTCTTTCCAACAGGGGCGCAGCGGCTGGCTGGAGGAGAGCAGCAGCAGGATTCCAGACGAGGAACAGCGTGGAACCAGGGGACAGCGACCAGGTGAGATCCAGAGTAGATTATTCCTGAGTCAGAGACGAGAGGTCCAATTAGTAACATGAAGCTTGGCAAACAGGACAAGAACATGAGCAAGCCAGACTAAGCACCGTGGGAGGAAAACGAACTGGCGTCGAGTGGAGGTCCAAGAACTCCTTAAGAGGCCATGGTGGTGATGAGGGTAAGTGGAGACAGCTGGTCGCGTCCGGAGCAGAGCAGGCAGGGGAGGGGGAGAGCAGCTGGCAGAGGCACCATGTCATCTTTAGGTGACAAACTGGTGACCTGACCAGGATTTACCCTGCCTTTGCCCAAAAATAGCTGGGATAGGCTCCATCAGCTGTGACCTCGAAAGAGGTTTGTAAAGTGGATGAATAGATTTTTAGGTTGGACTACAGCTGAAAGTCGCTGCAGCTCTGAAGGAGGTTTGGCCAAAGCTGTAAATTCTAAATCTGGGTCTAAACCCACCACCAAACTGTAAGTGCTTTGGGGTGTGGAAGAGGTCAATGGACGCTCCTGCCGCTTGCTTTAAAGAACAAGAAAAAAGCTTCAAGTAAAAGAGAAAAGTATTCAAAAACACCAGTAAAAAAGCTACTACATTTGTCATTTATCTCATTTTTAAACCTTTGGCAATAAAAGATGGGGTTATGCCACTTTTAGTTCAGGAGAAATGTATAACAGTAGTTTATCCAGGGAAGTTTAACCTGCGAAAGGTTTGATGTTAGTGGATCTGTAGCCAGTATGCTTATTACTAGAGGAGAATAAGAGTTTAAATTATTTATTTTTGTGGTTAAAGTCCTGTAGCTTTTTTATGCACGGGAATAGGATTATTTAGATAGTTTCATGTTGGAATAAAGGAAGACGAAATTTTTTTTTATTTTCTCAAGCTTAAACCATTGACTATATAGAAGAACTGGACTGAGTGACCCCTCCCTGACGTTCCAGACAGATGCCTCTACAAAAGTAGGTGGTTTTGCATTAAAAGTTGAAATCTGTCATGTATCGTCAGTCTTATCTTATGTCCTGAGTTGTGCACTTTTGCTCTGTCTGTCACCTGTGGTGTCTCGTTCCTGCTTTATTTTGAAACACTAACTCTCCTATTGTTACTTCCTGCACTTGTCTGTTCCCTACAGGTGTGACTGTTTAATGTCCCCTGCTTGTTTCCACCTGTGTTTGCCTTCCTCATGTCTTAAATAGTCTGAGTCTCCCTTTTTCCTGTGCTAGCTTGTTTGGTTGATTCATGTGCCATAGCTATAGCCTTTTTCAGAGATTAAAAACTCTTAAACTTTGCATCTGAGTCCAGCCCTGTGTTCCATCCTGAAAAAATTGTTTGACACTTTTATGTGTCAGGGGGTGGATTTCCAACAAGTTCACTCCTGATTGGCAACAGTGATTGCCAAAAAAAAAAAAAAAAAAAAAAAAACCACTGACTCAGAACGACTCGGATCAATTACTACTTACTGACGGCTTCTGGCTCCAACGTGGTGACATTTGTATCTGGCGACTAAATTGACGTCATTTGACCACACTTAGAAATAGAGAATTACTATTCATCCTCTGGTTTACAGACATGTTTTTGTTTTGATAAACTCTGGTGAAGATGATAAAACTGAACTTCAATTGATTTTGTTATTGTCATTGAATTGAACATATTAGGGTTCAACCAAACTTTATTGGCATGGCCACACAAAACAAACGAGTATTTTAGCCTTGGATAGAAAACATTAGATTTTCCAAAAAACAAAAACAAAACAGAAAAAAAATAAAAATAGCATTGGTAATTCATCTATACTTCTCCTTTGTTAAAACCAGATCTACTTTTGCTGATATTCTGACTTTTCCATTAGAATTTTGTCCCAACAGCAGTTTCCCAATAAAGCTAGTCTCAATACCTTGGGCTCTATTGAGTTATAGTAACAGACTCACAGTTTCAAGGAAGCTGTTGTTTTTGGTAAGATTTATACCCCGCTTGTGGAATAAAAGGTTAATGAACATCTCCCTAACGACGGCGTAATCTCCATTCATTGTAAAGCAGAAACAAATTAGTAAGAGTCATTAAGCCATTAACTTGTTAAAACCTGAGGCAACATACTGCACATGTGCTTGAATGAGTAACGCTTACGGCTATCCAGACACATTAGCATTGGAAAGTCACTGAAGCTAAACCATGTAGGCATTTTCAAAAGTAGGCCATGAGTGTAAATGGGTTTATGTTATATATAAAGACCTTCCATCTACTGATATTGTGTTTACAAAACTAGTAAACTGTAATTCCACTGCTTCTAATTACTTCTATTTTAAGCCTGACTGCATGCGCTTGCAGTCTGTGTGATCACTGACCTGTCATGGACCTAAACAGAATTTAATGAAGAACATTCTTTGCTGTTTGACCCTGTATGACCAGTGTTAGTGAAGCAAGCACTGTAAGGTTACTGATATAAACAGACACAACAATGAATTTCTTATTGCTGCTGACGATTTCTTTTTTGGTCCATGTTGTAATTCAGCAAGCAAAACCAAAATTCTGACGCAAACTCGGAACAATAAACAGGACATTTGTCTGTTTGTTGTTTTTAATCTAAAGGAACTAGACTGCATAACAGCTACAAAATGGTATCACTAATTGTGCAGCAAGGCAGATGTAAAAGCTGTTAGGTACCTGACAGTTTGTTAGTGACTGAAGAGAAGTTGTTTCTTGTCCTGATAATTTGGAATCCTCGTCATATTGTTTGAAAAAAACCATATTCGTCCTGAAAAAGCTGTATCTGCCACGACTTGACGTAATGGTGCTGGCAGAGGATCGCAGCTTTAACACAAACGTTTAACGTTAGACAAAAGAGATGCCAGGAGACACAAATAAAAGCTGCCACAACACAGAGCTCTTACAGCAGGCCGCTTGGTTTGAGATTGTTGTTACAAAAGAGTCTGCGAAATGTTTACAGGTGTGGAAGTTTGTTTCAACCTTTGCAGACTAGAAGATGATATGAGGATAGGTTTTTCTTTACTTTCCCAAACTACTCCCATTGAGAAAAAAAGTTCTCACATTCCCATCTCAGAAGGCAAAGGAAAAAAAAAAACAAAGTCAAAATTTTTAGGAGTGAGGGCAGTTATTCAATCAGTCTCCCGTCAATACAACAGTCCTCACTGATGGAGTGCCGGTGTCTGGGATTGACACAATCTTCCTGGTACAAGTCAACCTGACATTTCTTACCATAGGTCAAGAAGGGATCCAGTGAAGAAAAGATCTATGGCTGGCATTCCCCTCCACAGACCAATTTCTTTTTGTGATGCAGAAGTCGGTTGTCCCCACAGGGTGGAATGGACTTGGTTACAGGTCTGAAAAACTGTTATGGAGATGCTGGGACCTTTATCTTTAATTTCTTCTATATTTATATCCATTTTTAGCCAAATCTGTAGGCCACCGTCCTTCTGTCATGACATACTGGTTTGCGGCTGGTCATCTGACTGGGAGTGGCAAATCTGCCGCCAGTTAGAAAAGTTATATAAAAGTTGCTTAAAAATAGCACAATGTAATCTGTGTTTAAAATATTAAAACAATCCAATTTTATTGTTATTATGCCAACTCTAGTGGATTATAACTCCAGTTTATTGTGATTATGAATAACCTGACCCCCATACCACGAGAATCATGCAAGATTCACACAACAAACTGGGATCCTAAAAACCTGTCAGCCTCTGATGTGTCTGGAAACAGGGATCTTCGTTTGCCTGCAGCTAAACCCTGAACCAGTTCAGTACAGTCTGAATGCAAACAAACCACACAGTGGACCAAACAGTTGGAGTAAATGAAGAAGATCAGAGACGTAGCAGCTATTCCTTTTGATTCAGCATTTTTTTAATAGTTTATGGAAGTTCATATTGCAACGCCCTTCAAAATAAAGTAAAACAGTCCACAGGATATAAAAAATAAAAAATTAAGAGATGACCAGCTTTGTATTTCTGACTGTTGATGTTGACACACTGATAAATGGACCAATGGAGTCCATTTATGGACTCCGATGGAAATGGAGTTTGTCACATTATTGAATTGTGTTTGGGTCTTAACTGTAAAAATGTAACTTACATCTTACATTTTCATCAGGTGGATTGTGATGTTAATGTTAGATAATTGTTATCTCTGTTGACCTACAAACATAGACACATGAGAAACTTAGATGATCTCTGCTACTGAAAATGAAATCTCACTCCTCGCTTTGCTGTTTTGGAATGATGGGAACAATCTCAAGGCGCATTTCATTATTGATGTAATTATAAACTGCATACTTCTGTTTACAACAACATGTTGACCAGCTGGTACCCCTGTGGATGTATATTACCATGGAAACGGTGCAAAGATAGTTCCACTATGAAAAATATAAAAGCTTTCCAGTTCTAAAAGCTGCTTTTTTAATGCAATTTTACTTCCTCGGAACATTACAGCGCATCTGGCTCCTCCATCCCATTAATGGAAAAGTACAGTATACACACACTCCATTTAGTCTTTAAGTGGCCACCTCTACAGTAATTGAGTGGAAGCTTCACAGCCTGGAAAATCCAACTCTGACAAAAAGAGATGCATTCCCGTGTTAGCTGTCGCAATGATGGCTAAACAGGTAAGTAGGGGCGATAGATAAACAGGCTGGCAATTGGTGAGGTGGATGGATAAGAGATGTTTTATTATTTTGAGTGAATACTTCCAGAGTAGTCGCAGACAGCAGATGGGCTGTAGTGCGCTGACGTCAAGGCAGAGAGGACTCAAGAGAAAAGAGAGAAGAATGAAGAGGAGGAGACTGAGTCTAAGAATAGAAGAACAACCGCAGGCTGGCAAATCGACGAGTCCTTCCTACTATGTTTTACTTTACGACTTTCCAGCCAGTTCTTGTCTTACTTCTGTATTTTGCTCTTCCTGTCAGTCAAGCCTATCCAGTCAGCCCAGGCTTTGTACCACTAATCCAGCCATAGTCTTCAGCAGCAATCATGGGCAACAGCATCAAAATGAGAAAATCACATTCATGATTAGTGTGCTGGTGCATCATGTCTACTCACCACAGTCTCATCAGGAAATGGGGTTCCATGTCTTTATGCAGAAGGGGCCGGCAAAAAAGAAAGCTTCCAGTCAATCTGCAGGAAGAAAAAACAAAAACCTTAGATGGATCTCTAAAAATGCACAATTTCATTAGACGGCACCATATTGTACCTGGAAGGAAGCAGCTAGCTCTGTTTCTCTTTCAAACCCATCCATTGCTATGAGAAAAGCACCCCCCCTCCCATAAGCTCTGACCTGTAAATGGGTCCCTGGGGGCGCCTGCAATGTGGTGGAAATGTGCAACTGTGCCTGTCGGCCCCAAAACAAGAAGCCACAATGGAAGGATGACAGAAGAATATGTAAAAAAAGAAAAGAAACAAACGGAAATAATGGTGGATGGAGTTACATTAGGTATAAAGAGCTGTGTGTCAAGAAAGCAAAGAAATGGGAGAAAGAAAAGAGAAGGGCGTGACTGAAATTGTTTAATTGAGTGAGCGCTGCGTTCAATTACAACCTAAATGTGGCAGAATGCGTAGAAGAACTTTAGCTCCGGAGAAGAAAGTGTAGCATGAAAAAATCAATAAAGAAGTGTGTTAGTGGATGCATATTGTTCATTCACATGGAGATGATAATGAGATCAAAGCAGGAACGCCGTGCTGTGAGTGTGTAAAGCCAATGTGAGTTGATGTGGGCAAAGCTGTGGTAGCATTGAAGAAGGCCTTTGATTACTGCTACCCTGAGCAAAACGTAGTCCACTTGAAAATGTTTTCTATTACGTATACTTGAGTGTAAGTTTAAGTATTCTATAGACCAGGGATGGGCAACTCCAGGCGTCTGTCTTCATGATTTCCAGATGTTCAAACCCTACTTATGACTGATTACCTGGTCAGGTTTGTCTAACCAATTGGAATATGCCAGAGCTGGGTATGTTGGAAAACATGCAGGAATGCAGCGCTCGAAGCCTGGGGTTGACCATCCATGCCATAGACTATGTACATGCAATTACTTCAAACTAAGCTGGAACATTTGATTTAATTTGAAGGTATAAGATCTGAAAGAGGTGCGCCATACCGGCTGGAAAATCAGTTGTGTGACAACTATTACGGCTTTAACCCTTGTGCTATCCTATGACCCCACCCTTAGTTTGACGTGTTCTCCCTGCCATGATAAAGGTAGAAAGATTCCATGTAATCCATGGACACCAGTGAAGATCACAAATCATTGAAGAAAAAAGGTTCAGAGCACTGTCTAGTGGGTGTAGATGACCCAACTCCCAATGGTAAAGTGCCTAGGATAGCACAAGGGTTAACACTTATTCAAAAGAAGCTGCAGGCTGATGCCACTAAAACTGTGAACCAGACACCACCTGATCTCATTATTTTAGCATCTTTGGGGTTTTTAGTGCTTATCATCACTACTAAATGTGATCTACGTCCCTCTTTACTTTCACGTTATGCACTAATTCTGTCGCTTCCTTAAACAATCACAGTAAACATGTGGGGCTTCCAGGGTACCTTTTGACTTGTTTTCTGGAGTCACTCAGTTCATTTAGACTCAAGGAAGCATATTTTTATGGAAGTTGGAGGTTTGTTTGTTTGCAATGGGACAAGAAAAACAATAAATGATTCCTACAGTTTTATGAACACTATTGTGATTGATAGTTCAAGATTAAAACTCACACAATAGAAGTGAAACATGCAGCAAAAAAAATTTGGAAAAAGTAATTGAAAAAGAACAATGCAGGGAAGATTCTTCAGGAGGAAGATTGCAAGTTAGGATGAAGCTGTACAAGCTGAAATTAGTAGAGGAGAAGAAGAAAATGAGAAAAGAGGTGCATTTTCTGCATTTATCAAGTTCTTTAGTAAAATAATCAAATATTTTTCCAGAAATAATCTAAATGGTTCTTTCCAATAGTGATTATAATCGATTTATTTCATTTTGAAATAATTTTATAACGGTATAGTTTGACTCATTTAACAACTTGCATCAGACAGATCAATCTGGTTGGATACATAGATTAATCGATTAATCGTTTCACCCCTAGCATGCATTTACTGACAAAAAGATCAACATTGACATAATTTGTTATAGTAATGGCGTAAACAAAAATCTATTTTGTAGTATACATTATATCTAAAAGTAAACTACAAGTATACTGCCTCACTAAATATACTTGTAATACGCTTACTGTATGTAGTATACTTTTTGGAAAGGGTAGCTGCTGGCATTAGCTTCCTGGGCTTATTTTCTTTTGCCTTTTCAAAATTTCTGGTCACATTAAGGCTTACCATGCTCAATTTCCATGTTAACAGCATAACAGCAGCCACAATGTTCATACAGTAGGTTGTTCTAAAATCCTTCATTTATTTTAGCAGTGATCCCATGGTGCCCTGCTAAGTGAAGATAAAGGACACAGTCATCAGTGAAGATTGTGCTCTGAGGGATTTAATACCAAGGATCCTGCTAATCAAGCAGAGCAGTTGTTCTCTCGTTGACACACCTCAACCTGCGTAGGTGTGCTTACTTTCTGGATTTGTTTACAAGGGCGTGATGGGTTACTAGCAAGCTAGCAAGCAGCAGAGATAATTAGAACACATCCCTTTTTGCTGTCCCTGCAGGCCTCTGATCCAGCTGCTTTCATCTAATATAGGTCAGCTGTGACAATCGCTCAGCATGGACACTGATCACTTCTGTTAGCGCTGCCTTCTCCTAAAGGGAAGGCAAAATTCATAAAGCGCTGAGGGGAGAGAAATGGGCCCTGATGGACAACATGTGTGCTGCACATTCCGGAAGAATGAGCATAGAAAAAGCTAACACTGTGTCTCTGGATGTGTGAGTTCAAATATTAATAAAAAATAAACAAGGAGATGAAAGATTCGTTGGCTACAATCTAATAAAACATTGCCAGATGCCAGTCCGTGTAAATGCATTTACTGCTTCCATCAAATCGTGTTTCCAACAGTGAAAAATCTTTTCAATTATTTACTGATCACTGTAAACGAAAATAAAGGACACACCTAAAGACAAATAACAGTTGATGGTTCATATTTGGAGGCAGAGACAAGAACGATTGTTTCATTTTTCCAACTCTATTTTTGAGGGAACAAGGCTCAGAGAGTTTTTTTCTCAGCACTGTGTGGGACCACGCTTTAGCGGATCATGTAGCTGGGGTTTACTGAAGACAAATTTGTTGTATGTTGTCTGCTTCATGATTGAACTCTACTAATAACCGGGATCAGCGGTGGGATACCTCTGAGCAGGAAGTAAGGCTGGGCAGACCGTAGCTTAAAAAACATCAACGCCAGGTTGTTTGCAAGAAAATAAAACGGAAAAAATAAAAACAAAAACAAAAGGGTCAGGCTGACTTTGTGTTTAGTTTCCACTGAAGATTTTTGTGTGAATGCAGCATCGCTGCAATAGCCTACCACTGTCCCCGATGAATCCTCGACTCTGATTTGCTGCAGGTTTTTCATTAAAAAGTGATTATGGATATCTACAAAAGAAGTTCCGGTCACATAGCCCACATGCGCTGACCTAGATGCCAGTTGCTAACCTGAACAACAGAAACTTGGAACATAGGAGGACAAATGTTATTCCACAGTTGATCACAACATCAAGACAATGGAAAAATCTCTGACCTTCAAATGCGGGATCTCAATCAAATGTTACCACCAATGTCAATGCTGATTTTAATTTTAAATGTTGCATGTCTTTTTGTTTTTCTGACCTTAATCCAGGACCCTACTTGAGGACATAAGCTTCATCATTTAGACCTAAACAAATGGTAAGCAGTGGTGGAGCTACAACAATTAGTATGAGGGACGGCAAGGAGCAGAAGTCTTTGGAAGGGAGGCAAAGGTGTTGAATTAAAAATTAAATGATCAAATATGCACTTTAAACAGTTTTATTGTTTTTATTAGTAATATTAAAACTACTGTTCGTTTAGCTGACATGCTATTGTTAGTGCCTAAAAATAATACAAATATGGACTCAAAAATTAGGGTAGCAAGAAGGGGGTTGCAAAGCATTTTGCTTGGGGGCCAGTGTCCCCCTATTGACCCCATATAGCTACGCCCAAGTGGTAAGAGGTAAGGTTTCCTACTGATATGTTTTGGATTCTTTAACATGACATTTAGCATCTATACCACTTTCCTCTTGTGTCATGTAACTACGATACCACGTATCAAATATTTCACTTGTGAAAAATGATTTGAATGTACATAAAAAAAACAAAAGTTTCTTTGTAACAGTTGGATTCGTCTCATAATTTGTGGTTGACAATACGATTCATAGTTGATATATCCATTGGTTCATTTTGAACGATCCGAGTGGATCGGATTCACTGGCCTAAAATGTATCCAGAACATCTTTTTTCAAAACTTCAACCAGTGTGTCGTAGAAATAAATACCTGGATACTGAACAGTACAGGTGACGTTTTCCAGATTCCTTGTATTTCTTCAAGATAATCAAGTGTAAATGAAATATGAAATATGTGTACAAACAAACAACAAACAAATACATTCACATTCTAGTTTCCTAAAGTTCAGCCAACACACTGGACTGTTATGATGGTTGATCAGTTTTTGCTGACATCATATGTGTGCTGTCTTCTGTGATGGAATTGGTCATTTTTACATTATAGAAAAAATAAACTTACCCTACCTCAATCCTGATGGTATTTTCTAATAACAATATATTTGATTTATTTCTTTTTAAAACAACTGTATAATTATATAGTTTAGTAATTCTTTAAATCATAATTCTTTAGAAATTATAAAATTCTTGTCTTTGACTGATCCCTTTTTCAGTCAGGAAAATAATCAAAATCATGAAAAATGCAATAAAGTCACTTGCCTAGTGAATATAGTCAACACCATCAACATCTTCACTTGCTCACTGTTTTAATATCACAGACAATCCTTCAATGCCAGAATCTAGGAAGGTCAAAGCATTGAGGGTCAAGAGGAAGACAAGAGCTACTGTGATAATAAGGAGGAGAGGAAAAGTAATAAGTTCTACTCTGAACTTTGGTCCTTCAATGGTCGCACTTATTAAACTCCCCCCAAAAAAGTGACTGCTTCTCTTTTAAGTCTACTATTGATCCAGCTAAACTAACACCAGTCTAAGAAAACACCATCCGTCTTTTCTCTGACTCATTGAGCAACAACTGTTGAAGGTGAACGAGTTGGCGTTGGGATGACGAGATCACGAAGCGTGCGTGGTGTCGCATTCCAGAAGACCCAAGTCTCTTGACTCTTGAACTGACAAATTGCTTCTTTTCTCCAGCATTTGCTCACCTTTTTCCACAAGCAAAGCGGCCCTTCTGGGCTGTAACCAAATGCGGCACTTTATGCAAATACAATCGATACTGGATTGTCCCTCTTCTACTAACTGCCTTGCTTTTGCCTCCATCATCATGCAGTAGGGGCAACTGTGCACCCAGAGGCCCCTGCATTTTCCGCAGCCAAATCCTGCCTGGTCGGGAGGGGCCAGCCATGACCACCGCGGTCCTAAAGTGACAGGTGACCGCAGGAAAGGCAGTGACCGTGCACCAATCCACAGCTGCAGCACTTAAGTTCAGCAGCTTTGAAAGCACTGTAATTACTTCGGCAGCTACTCTATTGATCCCTGAAGAGAAGGACACAGATTTACCTGTGATAACCCGGACTGCAGGTTTGTTTCACTACAATAATGAGCTTTCTCTTGCTGCAGGTCTCAGGAAGAAGACACCTAAATAAATGAGGTGGTGACTACTTCTGTGTTTTATGGCCACGTCCAACGATCCGGATGACGAGCAAAAAACCAGCTTCAAAAAAAGATTTTAAATGCTTCAGTTTTGTCGTATTGTCATCAATGAAGCAGCCTCTAAACCCTAGAGACTGGGGAATATTTGATTCATTTGCAGTGTCCCACATTTGGAAGAATCCACATCTGTTTTTTTATTTACTTCTTAAGGATTTTCTCAGATTTAGACTCCGACAGCCAAAGGAGCCTCCTCAGCTCCAGTCATTTTCAATTAGGTCCCTTTAGCAGAACTCAGCTCTGCAAACAGCCTGTGAGGAAGGGGGTAGGTTCTGTTAGCTCAGAGAAAATTGAAGAACATTTGCCTGCGTGCCTGCATACTGCTCTGATTTTTCTCGTTTCAGCGAACCATAAAGTTCGGCCTGAGTCCCAACAGTGCAACTTTCACTTCAACATATGGGTTAAAATAATGCTCACGGCGCATGCAGTACGCTCTGTGATGGCATGGACTTTAAAGACCTGATGCCCCCTGTTTGCTTAGAGGCAGATGATTTAGCTGTAAGTAAAAAATGACAAAAATGAGGAGGTTGTGAGCAACAGAAGAGAAAAGAAGAAGCTGAGGAGCAGCTGAGATGATCCGATGGGATAAAAAACTAAATATTTTAAATGATAATTTTTTTAAAATATATATATATATTTTTTTGGAAAATATTCTCACTTTCCACAAATCAGCAGCAGCAGTGAGGGTTAGGCCACAGGATGAAATAAATTAGAAATGTGAAGCTGCACCAACAAGAAGAAAAAAGGCTGAGTTCTACGTAAAAGGAATCCTACGCGATTAGGTATTAAATCTTACAAACATAAACGTTGTGCGTGTGAGTTGACAGACCATTTGCCTCCTGGTCGTGTGTCTTTGTGGATGCACTCGCACACACGCTCTCTGCAGGCAGAGGAAAACACTAAAAGCCCAGCTCTCCCCACTCCATTCACCTGACAGCTCAGTGTTTTCCACAGCTTTTCCACGCCAGCATCTGCGCTTCTCTCCACTGACTCAAGGTTCCCTCGGTTCTCATTAGCATCTGGACACAGTAGGAAACTGTTTCCTTTTCCTTTTACTTATTTTCCTCCCCTGTTATTTATATATATATATATATTGTTTTAACCATTATCTTACCGCTTTGCATGTTGGACATGAGTGAATAAAATCATTCAAATGGTTTCTGACTGGATCCTCGAGGCAAACGTTAAAAGTAATATCTGAAAACGTGTTGTACATCTTTCTTCTCTGACATTTATTTTAAAATTGAAAGTAATGTGATGGGAAAAAAAACTATTTTAGTTTAACAACAAAGTATAATCACCATAGTTGTCACTCATCATTTATAAACAGATGTTGGCCCTACTGAAATCTTTTGGGGTTTGATGACAGAGTGACCTTCTGTCTCCTCCTCTATCATCACTAATCACCAACATCAGTTACTCGAAGGATGAAAACGATAATCCGACAATGTCAGAGCTGATGCCTCAGGTCAATCTTTATGTGGGTATTAGACCAAGAAAAGGCTAAATGTTAAATGATTAGGAGTTTAGTACATAAAGAAATCATGGCTTATATTTCAAATGAAAAAAGCATCAAAATATGGGTAGGCAAAGTTTCACTAATAGAAATTAGTTGACAGTTTTGTTACATTTAGCAAATTGCGCTAATATTTGCTTCATTTTCATTCATTTCTTCACTTTCATTTTTGCTTCATTACCTTTATGCCAGAATTTACTACAAACAAATGTGTTCTATTTGTCATTTAAAAGGACGTTGATTCAAATGCTAACAATGCATTTATCATTTAGAACCCACAGGATCACTTTCAGTCAGCGGGTTGCTGGAGCCTATCCCACCTAATGTTGGGCAAAGGCTGATTTAATGCTAAATTTCACATAAAGGTTAAATATTAAATGCTAAAAATATTTACACATTTTTAATGTTAAATCTAGATGTCAAGACAAAATCTAAATAAAAAATGAATGTAAAAACAAATATTTTGCTTAGATTTTATAATTAAATCCATTCAGCCTTCTGAATCAGCTGATTCCTTTTCAGGGCTCCTGGAGCATATCCTAACTAATGTTGGGAGAAGGTGGGGTACACCCTAGACAGTCCACCAACCTAACTGTTAAATCGAAATGTTTGGAAAACATACTAATTTGGCCACACCCATCAAATGAGTTAAAAAGTCAGACCTGCCCACACTGCTGGTACATGAGATGGGCCAGTAGAAAAATACGGTCAGCTAAGCTCAAGCGAATAAAACAGAAAAGGCTGTAATGGAAGGTGGGCAGACTTCACTGCTAGGTGTTCCTCTTTTCATCCATCCATCCATCCATCCGGTCATCCGTCCATCCATCCAGCCAGCCAGGCAGCCAGCCAACCAGCTTCTTTTGCTCATCCAGTACCAGGTTTTGGGGCACCATTCTAAGCAAAGATGCAGAGACTGTCCATTTCCTACAGCTCCTCTGGGGGAATTCTGAGGCGTTCCCAGGCCAGTCAAGCGGCACAGTCTTTCCAGCATGTCCTGGGCCTACCTAGTGGGGACATGCCCAGAACACCTCCCCAGGGAGGCATCCAAAGGCATTCAAAACAGATGCCCGAGACACAACAGTGGAGAGAGTTGAGTCAGAAATTGAAGCCCTCCATCTATCGGTCAATCTTCATTCCAACACTCATCCATGGTCATGAGCTTTGGGTCAGGACCAAACAACGAGGTCCCGGATACAAATGTGTTTCATCCACAGGATGCCTTGGCCCTCCCTCTCTCCCTTAGAGACATGGTTGGGAGCTTAGTTACCCACAAGGAGCTCAGACTGGAGGTACTGCTCCTCCTCTTTAAGAGGAGCCAGCTGTGTGGGTCAAGGGTCTCTTTCAGAGTGATGGTGGACAGTTCGTTGGGTAGGTATTCCAGGCATGTCCCAATGGGAGGACACCCAGTGAGTAAGTAAGTAAATGTTTATTTTTATAGCACCTTTCTCAGATAAAAATGACAAAGAGCTTCACAAAAGCAAAAACACAGATAATTAAAACCATAAATCATACACATTTCACAGAAAAAGTAAAAGACAGTCAAAATAAAGTAAAACATAATAAAAGGCAAAGTTGGATCAACTAAAAGCTCTTCTGAATAAAACATCTTGACATGACTTTAAAACACTCAATGGATTCGATCTGTCATAATGACAAAAGGAGGGCGTTCCACAGACGAGGAACGACAGCTTCAAAGCCAAGATCTCCTCTGGTTTTATCGCAGGTTTATGGAATTTGTAGGTTTTTGGTTTAAAGACCTCAAGGCTTGCTTCTCACTGTTTTCCCAACGATCTTATTTCCTCAATAACCTATATCTACACTTATCAGTGTACCTTCTTTGCCATGGCCTCCGCATTAGCCGCCTCGCAGCATGACTTTGTCGTTCCAAAGTAGCAGTTAAAAGGTTTGTACCTGACGTTGAAACAGATGTTTAAAATTGGTGAACAAAATATAAAGAAAGCTTCTCCTAATAAGGATTGCAAAGCAAAGGAGCTCCATGATTACTGCCACGATTAGCTTTGCCCCAACCTCGTAGTTCCTGGCCAAAGACAGATGAAATCTTTAGTCACGTGGTTTTGTTTTTCAAGCTTTGGTTCAAAACAGGAAAGTCCACTTGATGGCAGACTGAATACAGACCAAATGTAAGGTTCAGGACTCAATCCGGACCAAATTAAGTGGACTCGGTCCGGACCAACGGATATTTCCAGTCTGACTACACCCCTACATTCACACTTAAGGCATTAAATCTACAGTTAATTGAATTATTATCCCTCTAACACAGGATATTTACTGCAGCATCTCCAGGGACAAAATGACATGCGAGTTCTTTCCTCATTACTTTACTGGAGCATTTTGCAGGGTAACCTGTTTATTTTCTAATTGCCCCATCATGTGTAGGTCATACAGGACAGTAGCTGCTTATTCTTATGCATGTTCCTATATGTGGGAACAAGTTCTAAGCTAACTAATTTACCATGAATTGTTAGATAAACACACTGATGACACAGCGATTACAGAAATGAGGGACCCACGCTGTGTCGGGTGTATTTTTATACATTTGTGTGTTTGAAAGAAAGATGAGCTCATGGAAGACAAACAGTCTGCTGGTGATTAATAGGACATCCATTAGTGGTATTTTACAGATAATGAGGAACTGGGGTTACTGAGAAGGTTGACGGCGTCCTCCTAACAGGAAATCGACTCCTTCTCAACATCGCTGTAGGGTCAAAGGAGGACCTGAAGGTCAAATCTTTTAAAACTGAGATTTTCCATTATACCACCAACATGCATGTATGAACACATTCATTTTAAACACTTCACTTTCAATCTGCATGCCATACTGACACTTCATCATCATCCTTGTTAGTCTTCGAGTGGAGGTTTGGAGTTTGTTTTACAGGTTTTTATGAAAACATTTCCTGTCAACCTAAATTTTTCTCACATTCCCATTTTGTTTATGTCTATTTCCATTTCAGTGCCCACGAGTTTGGATCCTGTCAAGGACAAATGTAGATCCCCATTGATGGAGATGATAGCTATTGATTTATCTAACCGACCATCAGAGAAAAGTCTAAAAAGATGAAGTAACGTTGGGAAATTGCTTTGTGTCACAAGAATCTAAAGGAACAAGTGAATCCTCAGTAAAATACATTGCTGTAGGATTTCTCTTTGCTAATGTTTGAGCCGGCTCTTTGGATGTCGTACAAGCGGCCATGATGGCGGCACAGCGTGGGGGTTCCATTTCAAGTTTTGATGAGTTTAATCTGACTGCAAACCCCAGGCGGCGCCTAATGATGGGAGAGATGAAAGAATGGGTGTGCGGGGAAATCATTGCTAAAGGAGGACAACACAAACGTGGACGGGTGAGTTTTAAATGGAAGGGATGGAGATTTTACAAAAAAAAAAAAAGTAGCAAAAACATGACCAAAAATGTCATGTGTGTAGAAAGCAAAATGAAATGCAGAGATGACAATAGTTTGGAAGAAAGCTGATTGAAGAGTGCTTTGAATGTGTGGTCTAATGTCTGAGTTGCGACCTGCCCAAAGTGTAGTCTGCCTTTAACAGTACCAACAGTAGGCTCCAGCAGCCTTATGACCCCAGAAGGAATACCCTAAAGAGAAAATGGATGGATGGGTGCTTTGTGAACTTAAGTTAATTTAGGCTTTATTCATAGACCTGTCGCCATGCCATTGTTCCATTCATGTACATTTGGGGAAAAAAGACAGTAATGATGCCTTAGGAAAGAGAATAAACCTGTTTTTCTAGAGCTAGGACTTTTCTTTTACAGAAATTGTTGAAACACCATCAAGAAAAGAAACCTATTTATTGCCTTTATGCCTTTTTCTTTGTCAGTGTGTCATTTAAACTGCTTTAAATGCAGGAAGTCAAGCTTGACGTTCAGTTTCCTAAAAGGAAAATAACAAGCAAGCACAAACAAAATTCAATTCTGCAGCAGAAAAAAATGGAATTGTTGACATTTAGTTTCTACATGTCTGGCATAAGTTGGTTCTTTAAAACTTTATTTTCAAATGTTTTCTGTTTATGAACATATTTTTGAGAGGCTTTGAAAGAAATTTGCTTAGGAGTGAGATGGTAAAATCCTCTCGAATTTTGGATCTACCTCTGTCCTCAAACAAATACAATATCCGAAATCTAAGTTGAATTATGATGTGTAAAAATGAGAGATATCCATCACTTAATGAACAAAACTCTGCTGTTGATTTTTTTCAAATTGGATTTCAATCCAGTTTGTCCTGCTCACCTCTCTAAACCAGATCCCAGCTGACAGCTGAGAGAAATTGGGACATTAGTTCCCTTTCACCATATCTAGCACAGCAAACCTCAGCCAATCCTGGGCGGAGATTTCCACAGGGGTCGGTGTGGAAAGGTGAGCGAACCAGAGCCAAAACGAGGAGGTCAAAACGAGGTCGCAGATGATGCCGCCGAGTCTCTTCACGTGAACTCATCAAAGTCTCATTATTCCTTTCACTCTGGTCCACTCGGTTAAATTAGCTTCACCAATCAGGCGTGTGCACTCGGTGCCGTGTGCGTTTCAGGCTAATTTGCGACAGAGCGAATTGGCTCTCGTGTGCCTGTGCGCTCGTACGTGCGCTCACAGGTGTTAATTGAGTTTAAGAAAGAGCTTGCAGCCGACGCAGTCAGAAAAAAGGACAGAAGAAGGACATACCCAAAAGTAGATGAGAAAGAGCTGCGAAGGATAAAGAAAAGCAGAACAAATATGAAACCTGATGTTTAAACAAACAAATGATTCATTTTAAACTGTTTACCTGTTGTTACTGTTTACAGCAGGAGAATCCCTGAGTGGAACATTGGTCACGGGCCGACGGACCCGGCTGCCATTTGCAAATACCTGCTTGCACGATGCATAAAGGTTTGTGTGTCTAATTACAATTTACCAAGCATCATAATTGCATTTCTTCTGTGTTTGTTGAGTTAGGTGCATCTGCTGGGGTTTTATTCTGGCTTTTCCTCAGTCAAGTCGTCTCTTTGACCTTTAAGTGGAGAAGGGTGGAGAGAAGCCAGTGACTACAGAAGAAAACATAGTGGTGCAGCTAGCTACTCTCTGTTGTGGAGATTGAAGGGTTGTCATCTCAGGGAGAATGTAGAACAATCCATCACACGCAGCCGGGCTAAAGGCCACTGTCACAGCAACTGTGCAAGACAATAACCAACCGCTGCTGCCATTTAGTGGGAATACATGACACGTAAAGACCTAAACTTACAGTCCGAAAGGTTATCACTCATTATATGGTTGTTTTACATCCCTTTTCCAATCATTAATACTAATTATCAAGGCCTTTTTTTGAGTTTCTGGCATGCCCAGACCTGGCGGCCCACCCATCTACAAATAAGGAGGCCACAGGATAGGCGCTGCCTATCATTTGAATATCAAAAATGGACATATTAGTACATAACTACTGATTTACTACTGAAACTACTTCAGCATCAGCGAGGCAAGTGCAGCCAAGCATGTGGCGACAACGATAATAGCTCCGCCTCTCCATTGTACTGTGTCCACCGCGCAAGGCAGCAGCAGCAATCGGATTCACTCGTCGGGTCCAGATGCCCTTGGTGTTGAAAAATACAAGGAGTTGCACCTAGAAAAATATTCAGCCCAAAGTGATGCTACAGACTGTTTCCCATGCAAACAGTTGATCTCAATTGTATTAGGACCCCCCCCCCCCCCCCCACTCACATACACACACTAATTGGTAGATGGGGGCTGGGAGGCTCAGAGTTCTAACAACGGCAAATGTTGTAATGAAAAGACTCTCTCTCATCTTCCCCCTCTGGCCCCTCCTCCGCCCATCCTTCCTGCTAATTGGCTGACACCAAAATGTCTTGATACACATTTGGGGGTAGGGGTGGGGACATGTGCAGCTGTGTGTGGTGATCCTCGACATCAAAGCTCTGTGGGCTGTGGTTTTTCCCGGTGATCATGCGGTGATGATAAGCACGCCGGCGACCTACAGATAAACACAAGCGGCCTCATTTTCTTTCTTTTCCCATTAGCCTCTCACTGTTTCATTACATATCTTAATGTCCTTTGTTTTTTTTTCCGCCATTTTCAGCTGCTCCATGCTCCAACACACCCAACATGGCACAGGAAACAAGGCAAAACAGCGGGGAGATTGTGAAAAAAATCAGCATAAAAAAGGATGAAATGCCAGTCCAGAGCAAAGAATGACGAGCAGAAAGTACCCGACAGTTTGGACAGACTCACAAAAGCAGCAGAGATAAAGAAAACGAGGACGCCAAAAGATGGATGGCTCATTTTCTCCCCCACTGAGATTCATCTGTGGGCTGCAATGTGACGGCGTGGCTTGTAGCCCTCAAGCCGTACAGGAATTAGTGTGTGAAGCTCCAGCTCCACTACCTGGATGTTATTTAAAGGAATCAATCTCGCCGTGTTAAGAACAAAGGGGAGGCTCTGCAAAGTGATGGAAAATATGAGATATGAATAAATTGAATGAAACTACCTGCTGCCGTTGGATCCCTTCATTTTTTTGTGGAACTACAGTAATGAACAGAAAATGTTGCTGTAACAGCAGGTTACCACCAGACTTCAGAGAGCAATAAGACTCAGTTTGAGGATTTTAGCAGAAAAGTGGAGTTTTTATGAAGACGGCCTTTCTCTTTTTATTATTTTCAACCATTGTGCTCGGGCTGACAGAGCACGACTGAACGTCACAGCACATTATTAAACCTTTGCTGCTACTTTGGTTTTAATGAAATACAAAATTAGTTTTTATAGTATCCGAAAAAAGCCACGTTTTTGAGCATGGAAACAAATTTTCGTATAAACATAACTTTTTTGATTGAATAAAAGATCCAAACGCACAAGCAGTGTGTCAATCGTGGCTGCACATCAGTCTCAAATGGGAACACACTTCCTCCACCCCATTTGTAATCTATTATTTTACATAGAAGAACTTTCCACGAGCCGACAACATTAAAAGTGAGCTGAAATCTTCTCAAAAATGGATGTCGCAGTGAGTTTCCCCTGAGATGCTTGGAAGATAAATATCAAATCCAAGAGCAGAACTCTCTGCAGGCTGAGGATAGAAGGAGGTTTGTCACAAAACACACTAAACTGGAATTTGAGTTTAAGAAGTAATCTGAGGATATGTGGTAAATTCTTCAAAGAATGGTTAAAGACCCACTCCAACGTAAATGGTGTTTTTAACATGTCTTTGTGGCATTTTTTCTGATGATGGAGGACATATAAGAAGAAAATTCAGCTCAAATTGCGTTCCTGAGTATTTAATCAAAATTAAAGGAGCACTGGGAACGCTTTGAAAATAGGTCAAAAGATAATCAGAGTGAGACTTCAGAAAGGTCAATTTCACCACAATGGTCTCAAAGAGCTGATGTCCCTTTAAGAATCTTTTGTGACCCACAACGTCATCATTAGTATTTAGACAGACCTAAAGTGAGCTTTAGACTGCAAAGAGAAGCTCTGCAAAGGATGCAATACCAACCGCCATCAGTGTGTGAATGTGTGTGGGGGGACTTGGACTGTGACTGTAAAGTGCTTTGAGCCTTCAATGAAGGTAGAAGAGTGCTACATAAATATACACCATTGACCTCTTTCCTGACACTATCGGAAAGCGGTCCAATTCACGTTGTTCACACAGGTCCGCCTTCATTCCACTATACAGTTTGTCGTGCAAAGTTTGTCGTAAAATCAGCTGATCCTGAAGGGGAGAAAAGCGTCTTTCCAAAGCAAATCAGCTGATTCCCACTGACCACTGTAGTCAGCGGAAGGTGGCTTTTCTCCGCTTCAGAATCCACTGGAGTTACTGCAACCCTTGTGCTATCCTAGGCACTTTAACATTGGGAGTTGGGTCATCTAGACCCACTAAACAGTGCGCTGAACCTTTTTTCTTCAATGATTTGTGATCTTCACTGGTGTCCATGGATTACATGAAATCTTTCCACCTTTATCCACCTTTGTCATGGTAGGGATAACACATCAATGTAAGGGTGGGGTCATCTAAGACAGCACAAGGGTTAATTGTGTGAAAAACACTTACAGTAGTTTAAAAAATGTTAACACTGGAGCTAAAACTCTCCTAATAAAGAGCAATACCCACTGGGTTAAGATTAGCTAAAATAAATAAAAATATAATCAATCTTTTTACTGTGAAGGATAATCTGAGCCTGAATTGAGTTCCCAGATGTTAATTGTATCCTTGTTTAATCACTTATAAATAACATTTGTTATAGGGGAAATCTGCAAAGTAGGATTTTTCTTTCCCGCCTGGTACCATGTGACTGGTACTGGTTTGGGATCTCTGATTTATGCCCTGTTAGAACAACTAAACACACTTTATGCTTCAACTAAGAGAACATTCTAAGTTTTCCACTATCATCAACCCGTTTTATTTACTCATTGTTTGGTCAGCTCACTGTTTCGGATGACAAGCGGGTCATGGCGACTGCAGCGCTGGGGCTGTAGCTGAGCTTGCAGGAGTCAGAACTTATGAAGAACTGCCTTGGGCACCTTCAGTCACTTCATTCAACTTGCTGATTCTCATTATCTTCCCAGTGTTAATCCTGAGATCTGTTCATTAGGAACATCCACACACTGTCAGCAACTCCACAGGAACAAGGAGCCAACAAACACACTGCAGAACCCCTTCCCTCCATTTCTGCTCCTCCCACTGTGGCGTTGTTTACCCCTCAAACACCAACAATATCGTCATGTTCAGCCTATTATTAATCAATTTTAACACTTGAAAATCTGCACAACTGCTTTAAAGCCTACATTTTATCATGAGACACTGGATAAGTGTTTGAATGTGTGTGTCAAAACTCATGTCTTTTAATTTAGGCAGAATGTGTCGGAGCAATAGAATGGCCCCTTTCAGGAACGAATCCAGCATGTATGTTTGGGCGCAGAAAACTGTCAGCTCTGATCTCTTCCAACGTCCATCTGTGCACGTTGCTGTCTGCTTTAACTTCATGCATTTCTCATGCGCTGCGTGAAACTCCCACAGAGCGGTTCACGGCTAAAATAGCAGCTCAAAATATGTAGCATGAAACCATTTCGCAGAGGAAGAAGTCTCGTGTAAGGTGGATTTGTGAGCTGCTCGTCTACATAAACTCAGATCTGTTCAGAGTACTTGGTGACATGACAAGGGACTTCACTTACATGATGTTAAAAAAAAAAGAAGTTCTCTTGGTAAGTTGAAACCTAAGGAGCCCGTGTCCTGATATTAAAAAATTAAAATATATCTAGTTCCTACAGATTAATATCTTGTTCCCACAAATTAATATCTTGCTTCGCTGCGGAGCTGTCCGGTGAAGCGTATGTCAAAGCAGCAAGGTTTAGGTATCATAAATCTTATGATATGTTTCTTATATTCACTCAGACAGTAAAAAATTGATCATACTTTTTTTCTATTTCCTTTCTTGAACAAATGTGGGTCACATAGACACGGAAGTTACCACTGAAAGCGGCTTTTGTGGCCGGACGGAGAGCATATTCGTGTTTATGAATGACTTATGACGTGAAGAATTATTGCGTTCGCACGAGTTAATCATTTCGAGGGAACGCAATATTATCTTATGGGAACGGAATAGTATTTCGTGCGAACAAGATATTAATTTGTGGGAACCAGATATTAATCTGTGGGAACGAGATATATTTTAAGTTTTTTATGTCGGTACACGGGCTCCGTACAAACCGGTGCAGCTGTTCCTCATACAAAAAAGGAGTTTTGGCAGATTTTTTTATTTTTGGATAACCTCAGCATGCGCAAAAAAAATCATAAAGCTTTTAAAAATTTGAATACATTTTTTGAAAATTTTCAATATTTATTATTTTAATCCCTTTAAAAAGTGAATGTTTATCGTATTTCAAGTGCTGTTTAATGTGGCTCAGTTTGATTTTTGAACAAAGCTTTTCCTGAAGGCTATAAATCTGCCAAAAGCCGGAATTAACTGGTTTGTTTATGAAGATTTGCTGGAGCCGGTTTAGCTCGTGCTGGTTTGCAGCGCCTTCCGTCCGTGAAACCAGGGTTCGAATCCGGGCTGCTCCCTGTTCCCTTCTCTACTTCTGTGCCGGTCCCAAGCCCGGTTGCTTTGAGAATGTTGCGTCAGGAAGGGCATCCGGCGTAAAACATTGCCAAGTTTACCATGCGACTTGTTCGCTGTGGCGACCCCTGATGGGAAAAGCCGAAAGAGGAGGAGGTTTATGAAGATTTGCTCATAAGTTTCTTTTGAATTGGATAATAATTTCAGAATAAAGGCACAAAATAAAATCCCTCTTTGTTTCTGATGTTCTTTGTTTTCTGACAAGCAATAACCTAGCACAAAAAGATTAGAATCTACGCGTTTTTGGTGTCAAATTTGTCTTTCAGAACTTAACAACGGGCATCAGGCTCCAGGGGTTGTGTGGTCTGGCTATTATTTGTGGTGTAACTGGTGATTTTAAGGTGTTTCTTTTAGCATGGGTATTTTAATAACCTTTTTAGGATTCGTATATTTTGTTAGAATATCAGTCTTGGTTTCCCATGTCGGAGAGTCCTGCTCTTATCTGTTTTTTTGTTGTTGTTGTTTTTTGTTGTTTTCTGATGGCTTGGCTCTCCAGCAATTTGGGGAAACCATAATGCCATACATGGTTCACCTTTTCGTAAAGGAGTTAACCAAAGTTTGGCTTGTCTGACTTTTTTGTGTCACTTCATGAGCCTTGTGGTTCCAAAAAATATGCTACTTTTCAAAATAGAACTTTTGTTTTCCTTTAACCAGGGTGTAGTAAATAAGCCACATGTCGCTCTGCAGCTGCAAGTTGCAGCCTTGTGTGCTAGCCTTTAGATAAAAGTATGGGCTGACTTAAAAATGGGTTTTCCGGATTGATGAAAGAGTGTAAGGCTGACCCAGAACTTATTCTTGCGAAACCCTGTTTTTTTTGTTTTTTCCTCTCTTTCTTTCCTTTTTTTAAAATAAAATATAACTTTACAAGGTACTAAAATTTCAGCCAAATTTTCCTCAAATGTTAACTGAAAAAGTGCTTTCCTTAAAACTGCAGATTGTGACCGCATCCCTCTGTGCACCTCCCTGCCTCCTTTTTATTAAGCTTTTGCCAGTACTTTTCTCTGTTGTAGAAAGACTCAGCTAGAGACAAGGCTGTTCCTGATGAGAGGAGTTCAGGCAAAACTTCACAGAGCAGGAGTGTGATGAAAGGAGACCCTTCCTTCCCTTCGCGAGCACACTCAGTCCGTGCAATCTGTTAACCTGGGAAAGTGTGAAGCAACAACAGCGAGCGGAATTGATGAGTAAGGTGCCGATGCCATCCAAAGTCTTCTCTCTGAGGCTGTGTCTCACTCCTTCAAAGGTGCTTTCATGGTTCCACCAGGCTGCGTTTCCTGGCAACTATGGACGCTTTCAGACATAAGGTGCTGGAATCCAAAGAGACAGATCTCATCCTAAACACCACCAGAAGGTAAACCTGGACTCCATCAGACTGCCCCTAAAAGCACAAACCCACGACAGAGCAGACGGGCTTTGCTCACATCAGACATGAAGATATTTTTGTTTTCTAATTAACTCTGCCTTAAACATGCATTTCTCACTGCTTTCTCAGCATTTAGCCACAAAAAATGGTATTTACTGTTCATGGAGCTGATGAAATGAACTAAACAAAGCTCTTCAAGGGAAGCGAAAAGCACTTTACGCCTCTTTTGATGCGCCATAAAACACATGAAGTCTAAATGAAAGTGGGGACTTTTATCTTTCAAGTGCTTCACATTCCTGCTGTGGTTTATATGACATTTAGTTAGAAAAAAAGGGTTTCAAGCAAATAATATCTCATCATTCTGAGTACTTAAGTAATTCAACTGTAACAGTAAATACTGAGGGAATTACTAAAAGCAAAAGAGTATCACGTCATATAATTCGTCTGTAGGTCCTGACTTGTTCCAGAGCAGGAAACTACAAAAAACAAAACATGTTTGATAAATAACTTACAGTGAAGTTTCTGAATACTCAGATATTCGTGATATGTTCCAGAAAATTTTAGTATGAATATTTGCAACGTTCAAGATAGCTGAAAAGTGATTTGCGATTGCTGATTATCTATCTTTATTTAATAGTAGGATATTTATACACAAATATGAATCCTTTTTCTTCCTACAAACAAAATACAGATTTTGTAAGGTAACGAAATAGTAAAATACAGAAAATACAGTAACTGAGAAGTGATTTAGAGTAGTTGCCTTATTTGGACAATTGTGACTATAGATGTTATTCTTGTCTCATGGCTGTGCTGAGGGGTAGAAGTGAGAATGGCCAAATTGCTGGACTGTTTACACCTGAGTGAGTTTGTCAGTCAAAACGAATCCAGCCGCTAAGCTGCTCTTTCGGCATTAAAGGTAGAAAAAGCCATTCGCTGGGCAGTGGGATTTCTAGTGTTAAAGAATTTATTTGTCAATTATGGTGGAAAATAAGTATTTGCTCACCTAAATAACAAGCAGGATTTCTGGCTTTCACAGACCTGTAACTTCTTCTGTAAGAGGATCCTCTGTCCTCCACTCCTTACCTGTATTAATGGCTCCTGTTTGAACTTGTTGGTGCTATTCCTAAGCCTTTTATAGTAAAAATCATCTATATGATAATAATTTTACACAAAGGAACAAATGCTTTATTAAATATTAGTCATTTTCTGAATTCTTTTCTGACCCTGAAGTAAGACGACTTGATCTATGAAGCACCGCCTTTCGCTCCTTGTTGGTGCCGCCCATTTCATGACGTCCACATTCGGCCCCAGCAGCGTGTCTGTGTTTTGCCTACGAAAACAAACTACAGCTGAACTTTTGAAAGGACGAATATGAATATTGTGCATTTAAAAGGAAAGGGTTTTTGCCAAACACCGCTAGTTCTGTGGAGAAAGTGGGTGTGTGTGATGGCCTGGGGGCGGAGCTGGCAGCACAGACTCTTTCTGGAAGGGGCTGTTCTCACTGGCCTACATCAGCTCATGAGAACCCGATCATTTTTGTGGATTGGGAGAGGCTGGTGCTCAGGGGGCAGGTTTTTAGAAGAATTCTCAAAAACGCCTGAACGTATCAAAATATCGCAATGCGGTTTCTTTTTGTGAGACATGGACATTATAATAAACTTTTAAGCTAAAAAAAAATCATTTTGCACGATATAGGCCCTTTAAAATGATCCAGAACAACAGTGGTGTTTTTGTTTTGTTCACTGCTGAAGTTAACTAGAAAGAAAAACAAATCCTTTGAGAGGAATTGATTGTGCTGCAGTAGGACATTGATAAGACTCTCAGTCAAAAAAAAACTTCAAACCACTGACTTTAGACAGCTCCTGGGAGATCAGCAGAGCAACGCCGCAAACTACTGCCGCGTTTGAAGCAGCTTCTAATGCACTGAAGGCAAAAGGTGACTGAGGAAGTATCTCCAGCTCCCCCCATAATCTCACACATCCTTCAGGGTACCACTGGAGCGTGTACAGTAGGTGAGCTGAATGCTGTGATGGGCAATGAACCGCAAGCCTTCCACTCTTTCCCGCTCGTGTCAGAACAGATGGCGCCACTGCAAAGTCCCACACTCATCCATCATTCACCATTCATTTAGCGGAGAAGCTTACAGCAGCCTCTGAGTGTTGGCGCATGCTTTTGTCCACACGGTTCTTCTGGGTGAGCTGACATCTAAAAGACTGGCTGTCCAACTGTGGCTCAGCTGCACTTTTTTTTTTCTTTTAGTTTTATCTAATCCAAAAGCTCCCATGAAGATAACACGCGTGTTAAAATATGCATGCCTCCAGAAGCTCTTTCGTATCAATTTAAAGGAAAGTCGTGGATATCCAGAAAGTTCAGCAAATTGTGAAGAGAAGTGTGTGAGTAAGGCATATCATGGGATGATGGGTGCCATATGTCAGCCATGATTACTATGAACTCGGCAGTGGAGTGTTGGTGAAGGCTGTCAAAAGTCCTTCAGTATTCTCTTTACTCTTTGCTCCTCTGTAGCATAGGAGGGCAGATGTGGAGTTACCGTTTCAACTCCTCGTCTCTCCTTCTCAACTCTCCTTCCTTATAGTCATTTCTATGAGTAGAGATTGCTTCGGGCACAATGCTGAAACCATCTGCTCCACTAAATCTGCCTCCTCTCCTTTTTCACCCATGGCTTCATCGTCAACCGTCTTTCTACATCCTCCCCAAATAGCCTCTTTTTAACTTTGCTTTATACTGTTCAGAGAAGATTCATGAAGCTAAAATAAAGGTGATGGAACCAAGAACTTAAAGCAGACTAATGAACATGTGGGCTAGACCTTATTTAATTTAGTCTCAAAACTCAGTTTTTAAAAGACAAATTAAAGTAAGAGTTTCTGTCTATTTGCTTTACCTCAAATGAAGATATTTTCAAAATTTTCTCGCTTGAACCACTATTATTCTTTTTACAAAGGCCTGATTCCATCCTGGGTTTAAAAGCCTGAGTCAGAGGAGGCAGCAAAAAAACCTGAGAGTGAGTATCTAAAGTTCCTCTGGATGAGAATGGTGGGCTTGCTCCTATTTCTATAGTTGTTTGAGTTGAATCCGGACTTTTCATGCTTCTTGAGAAGCAGAACTCCTGTGAGGACCTCATCCAGCACTGAGAACTCCAATTACAACACAAGGAAAGAACAGCCTTCCCAGCATTGTCGGCAACGACAGAGATGGCTGTCAGGGTTGATTGAAGAAGTGAAAGGCCACATGGACAGAGAAGAGGAGGAGGGGTGGTAGTGTTTCTGCTGCTATACTTTCATCTTTAGAAAGTCTTCTACACTGCCTGTCTATTAAACTAACTCACTTACTGTAAATCCCCTTCTTTTTCTTATATTAAAGGATATCGTTTATTTCTTCAAAAAATTTCTGTCACATATTTTTATTTTTTACTGTCTAATGCTGCTTATTTGCTTTGTTCACCCCTTAATCCGGCAGTGACAGATATAAAAGGTATGCTCTCATGCATCAGTGCAGGGGTTAACCCGTAGGGTTGCTGCAGGTTTTTGGATTGTCTGGGCCCGTGGAGGGTCATAGAGAGGAGTGGACAGTTTAAGGTGCATCTTGAGGTGTGTTTAGTTAAAAATGGAATGTACAATGGAAAGTACAATTTTGGTGCGTGTGGTAAGCGTATTTGGAAGTATTTTTAAGGCAATTTAAATTGCACACGCTATTGATCTAAGGGTGATGCTGTCACGCGGTGCACGTACACCACGCTTGGGTTCTTAGTGAAGCATTAGTCACAACTAAACCTATGGCTAGATACGAGCTATCAGTGGGTAAAAAATGGGCAAGACTGCACTCAAGGAACACAGACCTATCATGTGAACAGCACTTATGTGCCCTTTAATATGGGGGGACACAAAAATACAAAGTTTGTACAGCACGCCTGAGTCTCACCTATACCTTTACATACCCTTGTATATTGCTTAAGTGTTCGCAATGACGTGTTCCATGCAATGTGCCCATAGAAACAAATGTGCTTGAACCTTTTTGATAATGTTTGCTATGATCTTAAAACTTTGTGGATGCCCCCTTCGTGTTCTGCACAGGTGCCTGATACTAGCGCATGTCCGCCACCTACAGTTGGAATAGGCTTGGTGTTAAATGTGAACCTGGTCTAAAAAAACTGTTATTTTTTCACAGCTCTATTCTAGTCATTTTTAAGATTTTTACCAACAGAAATTTACTATATTCAAATAAACTTTGTGTCTTGTAATTCGAGTCGGCCCAAAATTATTCACATGATCAATCTTCAAATGGTTGGTACTTCTATACATTAAAGGGGACGTCATCCAAACATCACTACCAAATCTGAGTCCCTTAATGGTCAAAGTTTAACCTTTCAACGAGTGTTCAATGGCCTTGTCTTTTGTCTGTAGAGCCCAAAAAAGGTCGTAGAAACCTGCCTAGCTACTTGTAAATTCGAGTTTTGAACATGAAAGCTCAAAATGCGTTTTTAGGTGTACTTTTCATTGGAAGTGGCATGTGTTGCAGAGGGCATTGTTAATGTAGTCTAAGGGCAGTTGGGACTAAGTCATGAGGTGTGTTTTTAAAAAGAACGGGTATGGTATTATGTTCTGTCTGTTGGATTTAAGCTGCATTAGGCCAGTTTTTAATGTTTGACAATCACACAATAGACCTCCTATAAAGGGTAAAAAAAAGGAATTCATGGAGATGAAAATTATATCTTTAGATGTGGGCAGCTAAATGACAGAAGTCGTGTCTCAGCTCTGTTGCCAGTCAGATCAAGAACCATCAGCTTCTCTTAACGTTCCCACCAACAGCCGGTCGGAGCCATAGTGGTTTCCTAACCCCCACTGGCATACAAAGAAAAAGTCTGGTTATATAAGAAATAAAGAAGCGCTTTAGAAGATTAGATGGATTAAAAAGCTTTTTCTTTATTACACACAATTAGAAATGGATCTTTTTCAGTTAACTGCAATCTGCTCCCAGGATAAGCAGGTAATTTACCTGAGAACAAGTTCTCAACCATTACAGTTACAGTGCTTCACAGTAGAAGATAAATTACACATCACTCTCTTTGCATTTTAGGCTTCATAATGTAACTCCAGACACCTGGATGAGCAGGAGACAACCATATGGAAATAAAGCACCACTGCTTAATGCAGGATTTCCACTGGGATATTTCCACTCAGTGGTTTAAGAAGTTCTACTTCTCAGCTGTGACAGTGAGAAAGTGTCGATAAGCACTTCCCCTTCCCTTGGTTGCAACATTTATGTCCAGATACAAAATTTGTCTCAGATAAGGAGATGGACAGTGCAAAAACTGTAGACACGTGCACACATACAAACAAACAAAGCGCACAGATTAAAATAAAGGAAAAACAAAAATAACATGCAACACATCATGCATGAAAAGAAACAAACACACAGGCTGGGAAGAAATGAAAATTTTCTTGCAGAGTTCAAGCTGCAGCAGGGGATCTATAACAGGCAGAGAATGCTAATAAAACTTTTCTTGAGTCTGTGGAGTCACTCAGAGCACTCTTTTGCAAGGAAGTGTTTTCTATTTGCTGCACTCAGCGGTGTGGGAGGTCTGATTTGTAGCTGTAATAAGAAGAGTCAAGGCTTTGGAATGAGGTCTTTCCTTAGGGGAGCCCTCTAATGTTTATAGCCTCTGCAGATAAGCTTACACAAAACACAAATAATTCACAAAAAAAACTCTGTTTGTGTTCATTTATGGAGGATAATAAATTATATTGGCCTGTGAAGCCAACATTTTGTAAAGAGTCAGCATGTTTAGGTTTCAAAAATCAAAATCCATTGTGTTGTTAGCCGTCTTGTGAAACTAATTGGTAAAATGGCGCTCTGGCCTACTTGTTTATGGCTTATACTTATTAGCACTCTTCTATCTGCCTTTAAGACCCAAAGCACTTTGCAGTCATGGTCCCATTCACCCATACACACGTTAACACACTGATCCAAGTCTGTCTCAGAGTGCTTATTTTTTAGAAATTAAGAGCGAACAGCAGTAATTTTCAATAAACTTTTTTTTAATATTACCAGCAATATTGAGATAAGTACATGCTTATTTACTAACATTTTTCTTTTTGTGTATAGCAGTATTTTATTTTAAGCATCTACAACTTTTAGATAGCATTTAGCCTTAATTTAGCACTGTTTAAAGTTGTTCAGGTAATTTTAATACTATTGCAGTTTTTCAGCTTTATTAGCATTCAATCTTCAAGTTTTCCTTGTTTAAAGTATATTTTGGCATTGGTCATATTTGGCTACATTTGAATTGAACTTGTTGATGAGGTAAATTTGGATGTTTCAGTCAGTTTAGCTGATTAACCTTTGTCTTTGATCAGCCAATTTAGCATTTAACCTTCATGTTTTTATTTTCCAAAGTAGATTTTGGCATTACCTTATTTTTACCTAATTGAACATAAGTTTTTGATAGGAAAATTTTTAATTTAACTTTTAGATGTTTGTCATCAAAAGTCAATTTTGATGTCAGTTTGACCAATTTCATGTCTTCAGTCTCTAACGTAGAAAAACCAGGAGGAGAACATGCAAACTCCACACAAAAAAGTACCAGACAGGATTTGAACCAGGGCTTGTGAGGTGAGAATGCTAACCACTGTGCTACAGCACAGCCCTACTATCACTGCAAGTAAATTTTGGCATTACAATCAGCTTATCTAATTTTACATCAGTCTATTGTTTTAATATGCTAATTTAGCATTTGACATTTAAGTCAGCATGGTCAAAAGTTCGGCAAACTCAGGGTAAAGCAACTTTTTGACCTTTTAAGAGTATTAAAAGGCTAATTCCTCACAAAGAACAACCTCTAAGTAAAATTTGATCAATTCACGCGAGCATTCTTCTAAAAATCCGAGCACCAGCCCCTCCCAATCCACGAAAACAAGTGGGTTCTCACATTGTGATGTAGATAAGCAGGAAGAGTCTGTGCTGCCAGCTCTGCCCCAGGCTAACACTCAAATGTTATTTTAAAAAAGGGTTCTTTGATCACTTACAGAAAGTTAAAAGTATTTAGCTCTGTATTGAGAACACATTTTTCTTTCTTCTCTTTATTTCCTAATTGGATGGCCTGTAAATAAATATTGAATAAAATGTAACTGGCAATTATTATTTACTTGTATTTTTTCATTCTGTTTTGTAATGGTCTAAAGAGCACCTAAACTGTTTGTTTTGCTTGTCTGATTATGTACACTTGAAAACGAAAATAAAATATTGAAAAAAAGGGTTCTTTAATGAGCCAAAGGTAATATATTATCATATATACAGATATAATTTACTCTGAAAGGCTCAAGAAAAGTATGATTTCGACCCATTAATTTCATTTTCTACTATGTTATATGAATTTATATTTCTAATTTCATTCAAAATAATTTTTATTTTTAAGAGACGCCTGCTAAAGCCTTAAACTAAATTAGCCTTAAACAATTTATTCTCACCTTTGTTAAAAGATGACTCATGTCTGTCAAAAAAAAGCTGATGGCTGGGCCAAAGCACATCTTTTGCTGCTCCACCTCCTAAACTGGGGATGAAGATGATGTGTCTCTCTAGAGTTTTCACGCTTCTCTCACACTGTGTCTTTCCTCTGACACTTTGGCCAATTAAACCTGTAATCCCTGACACTCCAGCTGCCCACGTCCAAGACGATTCAGGTTATTTTTTTATAGTGTCTGTAGGTATGTATGCCTGTGCACGTGTCTAATACTTTTATCACAGTTTAACAGACATAATTCTATTTTTTCTTTCAATCAATGGATTTACAGACACGTGTATCTATCCAACTGACAAAGATACCGGCTATTACTCAAAATAAATAAACTTAAATAGACTAAAATATAATAGTACAAAAAAATAAAGATGAAAACAAAACAACTTAAAGCAGCAGTTGTGTGTCAAAAATGTTTTTATGACAAACAAAATTGCTTTCTTAAGCATCAATAAGCATCAAACAAGTAATTTCCTTTTTTCCTATTTTCCTATACAGCGGGGAAAACAAGTATTGAACACATCAACATTTCTCTCAAAAAACACATTTCTAATCGAGCTATTGACATGAAATTTTCACCAGATGTCGGCATCAACCCAAGTAATGCACACATAGAAAGAAATCCAAACATTTATGTCCATAAATGAAGTTATGTGTAATAAAGTGAAATGGCACAGGGAATAAGTATTGAACACATGAAGAAAAGGAGGGGTA
Source organism: Oryzias sinensis (assembly GCA_037389245.1). NCBI lineage: Eukaryota > Metazoa > Chordata > Actinopteri > Beloniformes > Adrianichthyidae > Oryzias > Oryzias sinensis. The sequence continues at coordinate 43,081,587 of CM074488.1, read as the reverse complement.
AAAAGGTCTGGCAAGCCAAGAAAGCAGCTGGAGTTTGTCAGTATTCAGAAGGTTAACCTGCCCCCTATTAGTGCAAAGTCATATCAGGTGGTATAGTCCCGATTGATGCCTTTTAAAAAGGTTTCTCACCAGCAAGGTGTTAGACAAGAAGCATTGCATGATGGGTAAAAGCAAAGAGCTGTCCAAAGACCTACGCAACCTTATTGTTGCAAAACACACCGAAGGCATTGGTTACAGGCGCATTTCTAAACTTCTGAAAGTTCCAGTGAGTACCATTGGGGCCATCATCCGGAAGTGGAGAGAACACAGCATTACCATAAACCTGCCACGGCCAGGTGCTCCTCACAAGATTTCAGACAGAGGAGTCAGAACAATCATCAGAAGGGTTCTCCAACAGCACAGGACCACTAGTGGAGAGCTTCAGAAAGACCTGGAATCAGCAGGTACCGTTGTTTTAAAGAAAACAATAAGTAATGCACTCAACCGCCATTGGCCTCCATGCACGCACACCACGCAAGACTCCATTTTTGAAGAAGAAGCATGCTGAAGCTCGTTTGGAGTTTGCAACATAACATTTGGATAAACCCATGACATTCTGGGAGAAGATACTCTGGTCAGATGAGACCAAAATTGAACTCTTCGGATGTCATAAGACACAACATGTTTGGAGGAAAAATGGCACTGCACATCACCCCCAAAACACCATACCAACAGTCAAGTTTGGAGGTGGGAGCATCATGGCGTGGGGCTGTTTTTCAGCATGTGGTACTGGTAGACTTCATATCATTGAAGGAATATGATTGGAGAAAAGTATTGAGACATTCTTGATCAGAATCTGCTGTCATCTGCCAGGCTGCTGAAGATGAAAAGAGGGTGGATCTTTCAGCAAGACAACGATCCCAAGCACACAGCCAAGGTAACACTCAACTGGTTGAAGAAAAATAAAATAAAGCTGCTAGAATGGCCCAGTCAATCACCAGACTTAAATCCAATTGAAAATCTTTGGAAAGAACTGAAGATCCGGGTTCACAGAAGAGACCCCCGGAACCTTTAAGATTTGAACGCAGTTTGTGTGGATGAATGGGCCAAAATCCCACCTGAGCAATGTATTCGACTGGTTTCTCCATACAGGAGGCGTCTTGAGGCTGTAATCACCAACAAAGGTTTTTGCACTAAGTATTAGATAAATTTCAGTAAGCGTGTTCAATACTTATTCCCTGTGCCATTTCACTTTATTACACATAACTTCATTTATGGACATAAATGTTTGGATTTCTTTCTATGTGTGCATTACTTGGGTTGATGCCGACATCTGGTGAAAATTTCGTGTCAATAGCTCGATTAGAAATATGTTTTTTGAGAGAAATGTTGACGTGTTCAATACTTATTTTCTCTGCTGTACATAAATGAAAAAGTTATTCAGAAGTAGGGCTGCACGATATGAGGAAAACTCACGATTTGTGGTATTAGTGATCACTTGCGATGATGATATAACTTGCGATACATGACCAAATAGCAAAACAAACCAAAAACACCATTTCCATTTCACTGCAACAGTTTAAAAATTTTACTCCAACAAGTCTCGTCTACACAGGAGGCGAACATCTAACATAAAATGGCTCCATCTTATTGGTCAACAATGTGATGGGTTCAATCCGATTGGTCAGAGGCATAAATTTTATTAATTTAATTTAAGTACTTTAAGCTGCCATAAGATAGTTTAAGCTCATTTAAGGTAACCATTTATTTAAATGTTTGCCATCTTTTGCAATATGCATATTGCAAAGCTTGACATCCCGATGACGATAAATTTGAGATTTATTGTGCAAGTCTATTCAGAAGTCTCTAAATTATGGCACCTATTCTCGTTCAAAATATTTCAAGATGTTATTGCCCCTCAATGAGTGGAAACTGTTCTGCATTTTGGATTGGGGAGTAATCTAGTGTGTGAAGTGATGCTCTTTTAGTTACAATCTATTATCGCGCCTTATTACAAAATACTGACTATTGTTGTAACTGAATGATGATGTTATACAGTTGTGAACATAATTTATAATTCATGCCATGAAAATGCAGCAGTTCACAAGCAATCACATTGATTTTAATTTTAATAACTCCCAAAAGTGATATAAAGATGCAAAACAACAAGAGAAAAAAAACTTAAATAAGATCATTTAAATAAAAGTAAAATATTGGAAATTCTTTCTTGGTCAACAGCGCACACTTTTTTCCATGACTCTCCACTTGGAGGGATAAATGTTGTCATAGGGAGAAGCCATAGGGGTAGAAAAGCAATTCAAATTCGATATAAGTCTTCTGATCCTGCGGTGGAACAGATGATGTTGGGTATTCTGATGACTTGGGCCACAGGCATGACATGGAATTGATTGGTTCTAAATTTTGGAGGGAAATTCAGTTTTTTATATTCAGGTTTTAAAACATTAACTGTAAATCGTTCTGGAAACATCACCCACTTTTCAACCTTGCATCTCTAGCTTGTTCCATCATGTTTAATACATAATCCCCTCAGCACTGTATGGTAATGAGGCAGCCACACAGATGACCGTCCGTGTGGGTAGAGCGTGTGTCTGAGTGGCCGGTTGGTTTCACACATGCAAGCAGGATTATAGAAACACTGGATTATTTCCTCTGTGCCTCAAAGAAACTCTGCTAAATCCTTAAATGAACAGTCAAGGAGAGGACGGCTGCTCGATAAGCACAAAATCGTTTTTTTGACTCTGTTTATATGACTGGAACAAAACTGACATATTTTTACGAGACAATGTACTTTGTTAAGTAAGTCGTCCAATAAATTTCTCCGTTTCACTGAGTGGATTAATTATGGCCCGCAGCAGTCAAAGACTGCAAAGACCATAATATTTTTGCAACGATGGAAAAAAAGTCCAAAAGGTTCAAAAAGCCCTCAAAGGAAAGGAATAAGCCAAAACAAACATGACCGGTGTTTAGTAAAACACAAAATACACACAAAGGCACACTCAGACCTAACCGCAAAAACGTCCATATTGTTTCTGCAACGTTTATTATTATTTTATTATTATTTACCCGCTTTCTATCTCTGCTTTTGAGCAATAATTTTGACCTCCACCACATACTCACCAAAATTTGCACACACCTTGTACCCAGCTAAAATGAATTTTCAGCAAAGTGAATGACACCCCCCCAAATGCGATGACATCACAGCAGGTGATACCTTAAAACAAATAAATAGGCCGAAAACCACTTGTAGGGCCAAAAATTTTAATTTTTTCAAAATACAGTCACAAAACCAAAACACAAGTGTCTAAAGGGATATCTAAAGGAAGTTTTGAAATTATTATGGGATGGTGACACGAGCTAAGGTTTGGCAGCCACTTTGTGCCAAAATCTGAGATTTAGTGATGTTCACGTTTTACCCGATATGGGTAAATAAACCTTTAGTTATGTCCCACACGGCGCTAGCATTAGACCCATGGAGTTTTGTTGACCCCTCACTTTGAGAAAAGCTGCCATCTTGAATAAAAAAAAACAAAAAACACCTTTAGTACCAGATATTACAAAAACTTGTCCTAGGGATTTTCATGAATCGTTTTCTAACTTCTCAGCCATCATTAGAAGGCAGTTGTGAAAAAAATTTTAAAAATAGAACTTGTAGATTTTAAACAGCGTGCGCATGGTGAGCTCGCAAAAGTGGCGTTCTCCAGTAGCTTGCAGATTTTTTAACAGAAAAGTGTGAAGATTTAACTCATGCATTCATGGCTAGAACTGAACAAACTGATATATCACTGGAACATTACTTTTGCTGATTCTTTCGAAACCTTCGTCGATCTATTCGATCACCATGGTGACCAAAACATGAAAGGGTTGCTATGGAGATAAAACCAACATAAAAGGCGCTATTTTGAAAAAAGTGGTTTTATTGTGTGTAACTGAATAGACCTTGACACCCAGAAGCAAGCAATGATGAAGCCTGGGAACCTGTTACACTATTAGAGAAAGCAAGAACTTCTGTTGAGTAAAAGCTCGACAAGACATCAAAAATCATCTCTGTCTCCTCTCCCTCCTTTCTGGCCACCAAAAGTGACCCGGCGCTCATTTTTCATCATCCCTATGTTTACACGCTGCACCGCTGGCTTACAGCCTCTCACACCCCAAGCTAACACTAGTAGTGAGCAATATCAGAGCTATACAGCAAAACAGTTTTGAGCCAGATGCCAGATCGGACGAGAAAAACAAAGACATTCATGGATCTAGTCATATGCAAGTGGATACATCAGAATGGAGCAGAGCAGGGAGAATTTGGCCCACCCATTTAAACTACAAGCTTTTTCCAACTGCATTGTTTTCATCTGCTCCTGATTCACCATCATTTGCAAAAAGAAATACTCAGAAACGCAGCTGTTACATTACTTTCTTTAATACTGTGGGTCCATTTTAAGGAAAATGCTACAAGAAACACGTTAAAAACACCATTTTTATTGGAGTAAGTCTTTAAACAAGTTATATCAACTCAATTGAAGCACAGCATGAAGAAATGCTAGTTCCTTCTCTTTTAACGTCTCTTTCACAGGAAAATTAACCATATTACCTCTGTGAAAAGTTTAATTTAAACCTGCGTCTGCAAACCTCTGCAGGTTCTGACGTCTTAAAAAACAAGCATGAACATTTCAGACATGAACAAAAGAACAGGCGCTGGTATGAAGACAATTTATTGGACCATGGAGCAGACTAAAGAAAAATGCTTTTCACAATCTTTATCAATTTTTGACAAAACTGTGAGAGCAAAAGAACAAAAAGAGACGGAATTCAAAGGTACTGTGCGTTCATCCTTTACACTACAACACAAATGGAATTTATCGGCATCTAATTGGTGGAATAAGTGAGGCTGGAAGTGAAATGAAAGCATATTTTTATGATGGCGGGATGTGGTTGTGTGTTTGTGTCAGAGCAAGTGTGGAATTTGGCAAGTGTTGCTTTGTGGCCTTCGTCGGAAAGCTGATAAATCCACAGCCATTTGACTTCTGCCAGACACCACCCTTCACACACACACACACACACACACACACTCCATCTCCATCTGTGTGACCTGTGCCAGCAGCCCCTTTCAATTACCCAGCATGCTTTGCAGCCCTCCGAGAATCAAGCTTATTCAGTGAGGGCTGTGAAAGAGAAACAGATGGACAAACATCAAATACAGATAAAGACTTCAGGAAGGGATGACATGCTCTATAATTATCTCCCCACCTGAGATCCCAGGTTTATCCATAAGCTCAGAAATGTAATCATACTGATCCAAGGAGGTAAGTGGTGGGAATTATTCTATACCAACTAATCTAAGGATACATGTTACCAATATTACCAATGTTTAATCTGTATTTTCCATCAGTCAGACTGATTTAAAAAGGATGTCAAGTTAAAAGAATTTAAGGGTAAGAAAATGAGAAGAGGGTAAATGGAAATGCACAATGACTCCATGACACCAGCAAAACATCTACCCATCTTCTAGATTCTAGCGGCATGGGACTAAGGCGGTTGAGCAGGTCGTCCAAGGATCAAAGGGTCGCCATTCAACTGGTGTTGTGTCCTTGGGTAAGACACTTCACCCTCCCTGCTTCCAGTGTGTCTCCACTGGTGTGTGAATGTCCCGGTGAAGGTCAGAGGGACCTTAGGCCGGCACCGGCAGCCATGCCTCTGTCCGTCTGCCCCAGGGCAGCTGTGGCTACATCAGTAGTTTACCTTCACCAAGTATGAATGAGGAGTGAATGAATAATGGACACAATGTAAGCACTTTGAGCATCTGGAAAAGCGCAGATAAATCTAATCCATTATTATTAAAAAGTTGAAGGAGTTTGGGTGCTCCAAGAACACATGTATGGATTTACAAATGCAAACACTTCTATGAACAATTAAGAAATCCCAAATGTCATTTTAGACTTGTGGTTAAAGTTGAGACAGAAGCTGGTATTAAAAGGGAGGCAATTTCAAACTTTAAAACAAAACATTAATACAAGGTGATTATTATCATGTAATTTTCTAAATTTGTGCGGCCAGTGCTGAAATCTTTTCTTGGCTGGATTAGGCTTTGGGTTTAGTTAATGTGTGCGACCAACAATAATATGTAGCCTTGGACACTCTTAAAATACGTGGAGGCAATGCAGCAATGTGGCATAGATGAATTTCTATCCGTTTTTGGGCTTGGTCACAATAAAAAGTGTGGAAATAACATCAGGCATAATAATATTAATTTTATTATTAGTAAGCTTTTTGCTTGATTTTCTATTGAGATTTTTTTTCACAAAAGTTCAAATTTGTTCATAAATAGAGGTAGTTTTATTGTTTGAGTGGCAGGTAGCTTAATGCATGGGTTTACACAAGTCATTACTCCATCCCACCCAGTTTCCCATTTTCATTTGGGAATACTAAATACTAATACACAGCAGGGTGTGTGTAATTTGTTCTCTGCATTTGATCCATAGTAACTCATAACCCCTCTCCAGGGGGAGCAGCAAGCTGCATTAACAGCAGGAACCATTTGGTGGTTTAACCCCTGCCAATACAACCACATAATGCTGAGTGTGATGCAGGAAGAAATGGCGTCTGATTTATTATTTTTTTTGAGTCTTTTGTATGACCCAACCACTGACTGTGAATGAGAACTGGAATGAGTGAGTGTGCATAGAAAATGACTTACTTCCACCTCCAATGAAATGAAGTCAATTCAGTTGCCATTTTGTCTTGATACAGACACTGCCACATTGGAGCCAAACATCATCAGTGATTGGTCCAAAATCTGTCAATCAAACGTTTCAAACGTTGGATGGGGGGACTGCCAGGCACCATTTACTTTTATTGAGGCATCTGATTGGTCAGTTGATAACTTGAATAACTTGTTACACAGAAAAATATCATGGAAAAAAATGGGATTACAAACAATATGTAAAAAAACAAAAACAAAGTATCAGATCAAGAATTTGTGAGTAGGTGGTGGTGTAAGAACCAAAATGCAGGAGACCAGGGTTGGTGAAAGAAACTTAAATATTTAATACATTAACCACAACATGACAAAAACCACAGAGAGACAAAGAGAATGACAATGCAGAACAGAATAGAGCTGATGACCTGATACTGAAAGACGGAAAACCGGACACTAAATAAACTGAGGGGGATTATCTAAAGTGGATGATGAACTGGAACCTGGTGAGGCTGACAAGGAAGACAGAACATGACAAAAACTGACTTCTAGGTTCTGTTTGGTACCTGTTTGGAACACCAAGGGGGAGGAGTCACTCAGTCCAGTTCTCTTCTATAGTCAATCAATCCATCTATGGATTTGAACTAGTCTAAGGGTGTTTAAAGTTGTTTTTATCACAAGTTTACTTTACAATTTCTGTAGAAGTGATACATCTATAATTAAAATAATGCATCTTTAGCCCTTTAAAGATTAAATTTATTTCAAGCAATGGAAAAATATGTTCTGTTATATTTTGCTTTTATGAAGATGGTAAATTAAGGTAAGTTTGGAGCAGAAGTTGCTTATGTTTTTGCATCAATATACATCAAGGGGCTTCATCATCACCTCCCCTCTAAAAAACATGTTCCTGTCAACTACAAAAGGAGTTGTTTCGTACTCAGCTCAAAAGGAAGACAGAAACTGACAGGAAGTAGGACAGCCTTTAGAAAAACATGAGTGGACATGAGTGACAGCATCCTTCCAGATCATGGATGTGTTTATTTCAAATCACATTTTCACGTCTTCCAAGCCTCCTTATGCCCCTCGTTATTCCACACCTATCTGTGGTGAACGTGAAATGCTCTCCGCTGGCTCTCTGTAATAACTTCCTCAGGCCTCAGGTGAGCCGTGGCCACTGTGCTGCATTAAGATGGCTGCTGAGAACAGCATATATTCAAAGGCTCAACGCGCGGTGTGGCCTGCAGTGTAAACCGCTATAAATCCTTTTTGGTCATTAAGATATTCCTCAGAGTAAACTGGCTAAAGCGGCAGAGCTCCTTAGTTGTTCCTTTGTGGAGTTTGACATTGTTGATTAAAGTGCAGCGGTTTCCATTTTGCTGACTCCTTGGGACCAGCTCTTCTCCCCCATCTCGTTTAAATAGGAGTGAAGCAGATAAAGGGCTCTGCTTGGTCAAGCTGGGTTGAATAGTGTGAGTTGGGCTACTGAGAGCTGGTCCCATGGTAACAGAGGAGGATAGTTTTTTGCCTTAAAGTCCTATAAATCACAAATGTTCAGGCTTTTTTTGGAAATTTATTTACCAAATGTTGACATTTAATTGAGTTACATTTGGAAGACAACTTCAAAGTTTTATTCCAATCATCTTTTGATCAATTGTTAAATTGCTCCCAGTGGTCTTTTAGTTTTGAATATCAATTTTTTTAGCCAAACTCAAAAACCCTGAGTCATTGTTTTTTCTGTCGGGTGGCAAGAGTTCATTAGAAATTTGCCGCTGAGTTCTGGGCAGGACCGTTGGCGCAAAGCAAGCGCGCCCCATTTCCCATCATCCTTGCGTCTGCTCCTGATTCACGATTTGAACAAAGAAATTAACTTTTATTACACCATGGTCATAGTGAATACTGGATTCTAATTGGCTACTAGGTGTGGATTAAAAAGTGATAATATACAGTGATAATGTAAACCTATAAAAGAAGTTCTGGTCACATAGCCTAAATGTTTTATCTATCACTGCGCTGGAGTCTTTAAAACAAACTTTAGCTTCATCATCTGGACAAAATCAAGCGGTAAGAGTAAACTTTTTGTCTGAACTGATGTTTTATTCAACCCATCGTGAAGATCAGCATATATATCGCTTCGTGCCGGCTCAGCCAGTAACATGACAACGCACTGCACTATGTAAAAAATAGCCCTCCTTTAGTTAAAAAGAGCGATCTAAACCAAAAAAATAACAAGAGGACAGTACTAAATACTGATTGAATATTTAAATTCTTTTTAAGTGACCCTGGTAGAACCACGGTTAATGGTCTTCGAAGTGTGCATTATCAGAAATTAACGCACCTCACGAAAGTGTGAAGTGTAAGTGCGTTGGTTCAGGTGTTCACAGCGTGCATTCATTTCTGATAATGCACTGTCATAATTAGTGCTGAGTGGTGGCCTTGCCCCTCCCCCTCATGTGATGTCACCAGCTTTTACAGCTGTTTACACTTTTTCATTTATTATTTCAGGTATTTATGGAGTAATCTTTTGAGTTTTTGTCATCGCAGTGTCCTGTTTAGTCCTGTCGGTTACCTCATGCTTTTGTCCCACATTTGTGGAGGAATTTTTGTTATTAAACCTTCTGGCTTTCAAATCCCTTGGATTCGAGTGCTTCCTGCTCCTAGGTTCTATCTGTTTATGAGCCGTAACATGTACACTTTGTTGGCCATTATCCCTTACTCAATACAGATCCTCCATCATCCGAAAAACTCCACAAGAACATATTTAAAAAACTCAAAGCAAGCACTTTGACCTAGAATTAAATGTAGTATTTTATTTAAGCTGGGGGAGCAAGGACTTTGACATGAATACTGTAGGAGATAGTACACCAAAGCTGATCTACAGCAGGAAGGCCGCAACGCCCGCGAACTCATTGTCATCATGTAATTCAACAAAGATGAGATGAAAAAAATCTGACATGGTTTCATCCTCCCAGCCTGCCATTCTTGTCTCTCCTCAGCTGTTGTAAGTAGGGCACATCCATTTTTCACACCGTCTCTCACTCAGTCTAGGGCTGCGACCACACCACCTGTCAGAGCTGCATTTAGCCACAGCGTTATGACCCATCGGGCCCTGACCCAACCATCACTTTAAAACAGTGTGAACAGTTGCTCCTTTTGGAGCCGCCAAGGCTCACATCACTACGCCATCTACGCCTTCTCTCTGCTCAGTGAAAAGCGTGAACGCTGCAGGAAAAGGAAGTGCAAAACAAAAATACAGAAAGTGCGAGGACTCAGTTTAACCTCGCATCCTCAACACAGAGAAAGCTGCTTTTATTCGTTTGTACACAGAACATTATTTCAGTTTTAGACAAAACAGCTGAACATCCACGGAGAATGCAGCCCCAGGTCTCCAGGCGTTGAAAATAGCTCTCTTAAATAATACATCTGGTGTTCGGTATTATCAAGCGCTTTGCTTTGCCTCCGCTGAAGATGGAGCAACAATTAAATACATACAAGAGGAAAGCTAACGTAAACGCACCACAAAAACCAGAACAATTCCACCTTAAATGAATGAAGTTTCTGAATGCGAGGGAGTTCTAAACTATAATTGGTAGAAGTGTTTCAGCTTTACTTCACTGATCAAAGTTGCCTTATAGGTGAAAAGGAAAACAGTCATCTCAGCTCAATTACATTTAAACAATATATATATTTTTTATTTTAGGTGTTGTTGCCTATTAATTTCTGTTCGAATTCAAAAAAGTTATTTCTATATTCATCATTACTAGTACCGGTAATTAGAATTTGAAAAAGTAAGCGAAAAAAATGTTCCACAAATTAGTAATATCATTGCAAAAATATTTTTAAGGTGAGTCTGTGTTGCTCTAACACAGGGGTCAGCAACCCATGGCTCCGGAGCCACATGTGGCTCTTTCATCCATCTGTTGTGGCTCCCTGTGACTTTGGAAAATAATGAGTATTTTATAATAATAAAATTTTATTTTAGTTTGTTCATTTTTCATGGCATTTCAAAGGCGCTGATGGCTCCATACGAAGCGCGAGCCACGTAAAAAACAGCTTCGTAATGAGCTCGTATTTATCGGGCGAGACCTGCAGAACTGATAGCAGGAGGAGACACGCGGGGCGGCTTCAATAAACACTCCGATCTTCTGCCGGGAACTTGACGTGCCGCGGGGCAGAGACTGATGACAGACTGAGAGTTCGCGCCAGCGTTGCCAGATAGAGTCACAGTTTTCCAGCCGAAAAGTCATCTGAAAACCGCCAGACCCAGCCAAAAACCGCCCAAAACAGCTTTTATTGATGTTTTTTTTCCGCACTGGACTGATAAAATAAAAGATTTTTCTAAATAAAAGATTCAAGTTCAGACTAATAATAAAATATGTACAATATTGAAAATTTCTTCAGCGGAGCGCCTTCTTCCATTCATTTGCTTAACCCGCTCTATCCCCGCTATAACCTGCGTCCGACTCTTTCATCTGTGTGCTGCGCTGGAGCCCCCCGACTATCGCGTCAACCTATGATGACTGTATTTTGCGCTCTCTGTGTAGGACACACTGAGGAGCGCGGGGGAAACAACTCTCAGCTGCAGAGGATGTGAACAGGTGAACAGGTAGAGAGCTAAAGCAGGTAAAGAGGCGGAGGAGGGGCTTTGGCTTCAAACTCTGTCAGAGAGATGCAAACATGGGCGTCAGATTGAGACACAGCTTTCACTGCAGGAGATGAAGCAGAGACTTTCTCTGGGATGATTTTATGAACTCAAACATGGAAACATGATTACCAAGTAGAACTGTTCAAAATAATAAACCTGATCTCTCCACTTCTCAGTGTCTACCATGCATTGATAAACACATCGCTCCATGCAGCGATCAGACCAGAACCAGTAGCTCCTCCCACGCGGTCGCGGTATCATCCTTTAAAGAACACAATGTGCATTTGCAGCGACATATGCTTCAGACGATGTCCGATTGGCCAATCTACATGTCAATCAAGTCCCCTACTTCTCAGTGAGGACTTTGGTGGATTTTAAAGACTACTTTTTTTTTTTTAATCTTTTCTGGCCCGCGATCTACACTCACGTCCTTGAAGATCGACGTAATGAGCACCCTTGATGTAATATATACATGCATAATATGTAAAATGATGTCAAAACGGGTTGTGGCTCCGGGTGCTTTCTTTTTTATTAGGGGCGGTCCCAAATGGCTCTTTGAGTAAAAAAGGTTGCCGACCCCTGCTCTAACATTTATCTTTAACTGTTTCAAAATTGTGCCAACAGTTTAAAAAAAGTTCAGTTAAAGACCCACTCCAAAGAAAATGGTAATTTTTTTATCATGTTCATGTAGAATTTTTCACATAATGGAGGATAAGATTTATCTTAAAATTGCATTTCTAAGTATTTCTTTATTTAAATTGATGTGAAGCAGACAAAAAATAATATTTGAAAACTTTGTCCCAAAACTATGTTTTTTTGGGGGGGGGTTTCGGCTAAAAACAGCAATATCATAATTAAAAGACCACTGGTAACACTTTGAAAATAGATCAAAAGATGATCAGAGTGGGATTTTAAGTGAGGTTTAGCATCAGCTTCTATCAGTGACATTACTCGCTATTAGTTGGTGTATTTCATTTTTTCATAAATTCTCTTTGAGTCTACATTAGAAGGAATTAGTAAGGAACTGACGAATTAAAAAGAGGTTCAAAAAGATAATGAGGTGTTGTTAAATTACGCCGCTGTGAAGAAGTGATAGCTGCTAAAATAAAGAGGTCTGGAGAGGATGCATGCCTTTGGAGAGATGATCCACTTGTCAACCATGCTTTAGGCTGGGGATAGGACTTAGTACACAGAGACAGACTGTAAAGAGAAGGCAGGGATAACACTCAGCAGTGATGGCGCAAACACAGAGGAGGGGTTGGTAATAAGAAGTAAAATGAGCGAGGAAGACAAACAGGGAGGGGAGGCTGAAAGGAGACGATCGAGTGATGAGACAGATGGTGGGTGTAAACACAGGGAAAGGAGAGAGTGGGGAAAAAAAGGACTACTGAGTGACAGTGGCAAAAAATGATTGGAAAGTCGCCTGTGGAAGACTCAACAAGCAAAGACGAGCTTGGGGCTTTCATATATCACAAACGGCATCAAAACAAGAAGCCATGACAAAGGAGGCGTCAGGAGCAAGCAGAGCAAGACAACAAATAAAAAAAAAAAGACAAATATATATGCATCTGAAAAACTTTAAGAACGAAGCAAAGTAAAACAGGAAAGCGAAAGAGAGAAGTCAAAAAGGAAACCAAACATGGGATGGGACAATAATGAGAGAAGATAAGGATGTGAAAGGGCAGTGGAGCAGCAGAAATCGTTTCCCTCGGGGGGTCACAGGATTGGGGCAGTGAAGTGCAAATGCTACATTATAAACACTCAGTAGGCCACAGCCGCAACACAAGCCATCAATTTGTCCTGAATGCGCAGTGAAAAATATCTCCATCGCATCCCCATCAAGCATTTGTCAAATGAACGGAGTCGCTGTTAACCAATGGAAATGAGAGATCACCTCTCCTAAGGCTGGCATCAGGAGCACCTGGACGCTGGCGCTCATCCAGAGACGTCTTCACTGCTGCTGAGAAGAGCTAGTTTCCAAAAGGTCAATGGTAACCACAGCACCATTTATTTATTTTTATCTATGGAGTTCATCAATTCTGTAATGACTTTAATAAATCTGTGTAAACTCTTTATTGCTTTGACTACAATGCTTTCAATCAATCCATCCATCCATCCATCCATCCATCCATCCATCCATCCATCCATCCATCCATCCATCCATCCATCCATCCATCCATCCATCCATCCATCCAACCAACCAACCAACCAACCAACCAACCAACCAACCAACCAACCAACCAACCAACCAACCAACCAACCAACCAACCAACCAACCAATCAATCAATCAATCAATCAATCAATCAATCAATCAATCAATCATTACAGCAGGTGATCAAAATGTTCCTCTCAAAGGTTTTGTTTCACTTGCAAGTGGACTCTGGTGTCTTTCAACCACCGTGTGCATGTTCATCAGCTGGCCAGGTGACCAGATAGAATGAAAAAGAAAAAAACGCACAACGGCTTTAGCACGAATTTGAAAATCTTGCCACCACAAGAGTAAAACAGACTATTGTCAAAGGGTTTACATCAAGGAAGAAAGAAATATCCTCACATCAACTACCAAAAGGATACATTTCTACCACATCATCAAAGTTAGATCAATAATTCGGTAATAATCTTGATTATAAAAGGACAATATTTGGGGCTGCAAGTAAGAAATTCTATTCTATTCTATTCTATTCTATTCTATTCTATTCTATTCTCAGTTATCCAGTTGGGAAAATTATGATCATGTGGAGTTTCTGAAATATTCTTCCTGGTGGTTTGCATGAATCCAGACAACTGATGGTTTATAGAACAGGAGGAAAACGGGTGAGTGTGACTCAAATGTACCAAACGTAAACCTATAGGTAGAGAAATTTTCAAAATAATACACATATTAGCTTTGAAATATTATGATTGCATGCCAAAATACTTGAAGATAAATTACTTAGGTAGCTCCATAATGGCACTCAAAGGTGACTGTGAGGTTACAGACATTACATTTACATTACATTTCAGAGAGAAGGAACAACAGCAATTCCTGCATGCTTCCAAAAATATGTAAGGCTGTTTAACCCTTGTATTACCCTCAAATATTACTGACACATTTCATTCACCCTTGGGGTCAATTTGACCCTAGGGATATTTGCCTTCAGAAAATGATTTATATAAAATTGTTAACCAAGTTTTTTCGTGTCAGGCACATTGTTTATTTGTTGATTGCATAAATAACCCCTTGATAATGAAACAGATCAGTGGGTTGACCTGTTCTCTAGCGGCACCATCAGGTCAAACTTTTAAATTAGAATGACCGTATCTTGAAAAGTTTTCATACAAATCTTCTCAAATTTACTGACAATATTAATTCCCTCTTTTATTTCTTTTTCTAATGTTTTTGTGTGAAACAGAAAATCATAATTAGAACATAAGTCAGATAGTCAGAACATGGAACAGTTTATGCCCAGAGTCGAGCTTTTAGTCTGCACTACTGTACACAGGACGTGCAGAGAGTTGGTGCATGCTCCTTGCAGACAAATCTTTTTGCTAAGAGTGTGTCCCACTAGACACACAGTCAGCCATGTTAAAGACAAAGTCATTATTTGAGCTCTTCATTTGAGATATAAGATAAAACTTTATTTTTCCCATAGTGAGGAAATTCTGTTGTCTGCGGCAGCAACAAAGTGACGTTCAGCAAAGTAAAGTGACCTTCAAGTGTTACAGTGTTACATATCAAAGTTCTTGTGGGAATAGTTTCATTTCCCCACGCCCCTGTTATGTATCAACTCAAAAGTATCAAGTCTGCACCTGCAGGTGTGGGGATGTTAGGTCACACACAGACAGACAAGGTTTACACAGCTAAAACACACTGGGGTCAAATTGACCTCCGAAAAACACCACTGCATGCGATTTATGTTTAGCACGTTGGAAAAAAAAATCTCATTATAAACTTATGCTTAATCAGCTGTCCCCATGAAATTAGGAAAAGTCATGAAATATGAAACAAAAATAAAAAGATTAACTAATATTTTCTTGATGACAAACATTGAATTGGAATCAAATTGACCCCCAGGATAATAGGAGGGTTAAGGCCCGGTTCAAAAGACGGATGTATGGATATCCGATAGATGGCCCAAAAAAAGTAGGTCATAATCCGTCTTCAAGAGCAGATTTATTTTTCATCAGACAACCTTGCCAGATAAACACTTGACAATTTTCAATGGGAGAAATATATAATGATGTTCAGCATGTAAGTCTAATAAAAAGGGCTGCAAATTTAAACCCACCTGAAAAAGCCTGGATTTGTCGTGTTCTATTGTCGTTAACAGGCTTAGATGGCCCTGCTGAGGATTGCTGGTTCTAACGCTTCGGAGTTTTGAGGGATTCATTTCATTGATAACATCACCTCGGCAGCCTGAGCCAAGGCTTTCCCCCTCGGCCCTACTGTAAATCAAACCTATACACCCTCAGCCTTCCCTTCTGCCTTGAAACAGTCTGCAGGATTCTGCAGACTTCACTATCAAAGGTGTCTTCTAGATCTTCTCTGTTCACAGATGCATGCCCAGCAAGGCTGCAAACCCATAAACTTATATTGCCGGTGGCATCATCATTATTAAAATTCCTACGACTGGCGCAGAAGAAGAAGCGCCTCACCTCTCGACAATTATCCCATGCAATTACTGACACACTCACTCTCATAATGGCTTGTTTTCATTCATTCAACTGCCTTGTTTCCCTTAAGTCTATCTGCTCTTTCTTGTCATTATTTTTCATTCTCTCTGCCCTCAAACTGACTGCCTCAAAGCCTCTCTAATTGCATTGGGGATCGGCCTTTAAATGGTTGCTATGGTGACTGGTAGAGCCTTCACCGTGCCACATCCCTTAGTTTAGCAAGAACTTGATTGCTTGTGATCTTTCCTTGTTCACTCTTTCATGTGTCACCGTTCTTCGTCCTTTCTCTGCGCTTTTCCCCTTCAGGCGATTCACCACTTCATCTTTTCCCAGATTTCCATGTCATCCGATGAAAGCAAGAGGATCCCTCCCTGTGACTGCAGACGTGCAGTGAACACTTTTCCCATCTTCATACATGTGCACGCACATTTCAAAACCCCAGTCTGACCCCAAAACAAGCTAATTGCTCAGAAAGCCGTCATGCTGTGCCGACCAGCAATCCAGCAAAAATCTGAAAGAAAGTCCTGCTGCTGTGTTTGTTTGCATCTCCGCTCAACTGCATGCAGCGCAAGCTACCTGACAGCTTCACCGAGCGAATGTTTATATATTAGTCAAAATGACCTTTTCACAGACTTCTTCACACTTAAAACACAGTATGCATTGGTGGGTTGTTGCACTGATTTTCTTTAAAAAAAAATCGTTTTCATCCTGACGTGTTTAAGGAAAGCAACCAACACTCAAAGATAAAACTTTCTTTTTTTGAAGGCGCTTTCACGTCCGGATAGTTGAATGGGCTTGGTTTGAGTGGCAGGGGATACCAGACCTTTTCACACCTTCATTGGGTTTATCTCACCTTCCATTCTGATCCAAACTGCATAGAAAACATCACATAGTTACAACAGCTGCTTGTTTAAAGAAAGCATCAGCTAAAACAAGCACTGAAATCTGTCTGGTCCTGCTAAATCCTGGGACTAGCTCCCACTAAGTACCTTCTCCCAAAAACATTTCCTGACCTTTCATGGCTTACACACCATCCACAAATAGCCTCACTCTAGTTTCAACCCTTCAAAGTAAAAATCGCTTTACTTTAATTTCCAGCATTTCCTGTTTTTAAAAATCCCTGTCTTTACGGCATGCAAGTCAGTAAAATGTGTCGGGCTGCGTTCACAACGAATGGCATCGGCTGCCTCTCTTTCGCCGCACAGCGGATTCTGGGCTTGCTGCTTGACCAAAAATGTGTTCATAAGCTTGTCGCCACGGCCAGGTGTGGGAGGAGCTTCCTGCTAATGTTTTTAGCCTGATTGCTTCATGGAGCGGTGTCTGTGTTTCTCTCATTTACAAAGCATGGAAAACACAGATAATGTTGAGAGATCAGGTTTATTTAATTTTAAAGTGTGGATGCCATGCTTTGAACAACTTTGTCAAATAAAAAAGCCCTTTAAATAGCGATTTATCGCATTTCGGGCAGACACTCGGCAGAATTGCAGGTTACTCCCCTAGGGCGGGTCAGTTAATTAACCCACCTGCTTAGCGTCCTATTTAAGTCAGGTGTACGATTGTTCATTCTCTTACTTTCAGCGCTCATTCTTGCCGGTCTCCGAGCCCGCGGGTCTCCTTATCTTTCGGCGTCTTGCTGTGTTCCCCCCGTCCTTCGGATGGATGATCCCCATTTTTCTGATGTGGGGTTTTCGTTTCGTCACGTCTGCTCTCCTTGCGGCGATCGGCGGGTGGCTGACGGCGCGCGGCGCGTTCGTTCGCCGCGGTCGCGTGCATATGCAGGGGGTGTGCTTTCCGCGATGTTCGGGATGTCCGTGCTCCCCGACCAGGAGCGGTCCGGGTCTTCTCGTCTGCCGTGGTCACCCCTATAATCTACGGTGAGCTTCATGGAGTCCTTTTCCCGTGTAGTTTTCTAAGGCTGCGTGTTACTTCCTGTTTACTTCGGTGACGTCACGCCCCTAAGGATCTTGGGAATTGTAGTTTTGTCTCATGGTCCATCATGATGCACTTCTGATTCCTTTTCTGCGACGTAGTTCTGCGTCTCCGGTTGTCGTTTCAGGGGTCGTGGGGTCTTTTCTGTGGTTGTGGAGGCTGGCGGTCCTCGTTTGGACGGGTTTCTCATGCTGGCTGAATTTGTTGTGGATTTTAGCATTTTTTTTTTGTGGCTGTTTTGTTTGGGAGCTGAGTGTAAAATCTTAATTATCTTTAATTCGATGCTGGCTTTATTATTATGGCGGTTCTTCTGTTTATTTTCTTCGTGTTATAGCTGCTGGTTGGTCAGAATGTGAATCAGTGTCTCTTGGACCAGTCTCTGCTCTGTGGACATTTTTCCTATGACTGGTCCCTCTTATGCAGTGTCTATGGCTCATTTTATTCACTCGGCGATCCTCGTTCGTTGCCCCCGCCCGTTCTGCAAATGGTTCTGCTACGCCTGTTTTGTTTTGTTTTTTACGCTCTGTGTACCCCAGTGGGTCCTGCCCTGGATTCAGGGACTTGCGTCGGCCGCATTAGTGAGTGTGTCAGTCTCGTCGCGGCCTTGTTTTCTCGGCTGGACAGTTAATTTGTTATTCTCTCTCTGGTTTGGTTTGGAGGTTTGTGGGGGCTATGTGATGGATTCTTCCGGGGCATCGTTTTCAAAGCCGCCACTGAGGGTGGCCCCTAGGAAGTGTTCAGGTTGACGTTCTTGGTCTGGACCATGTTAACGCCTCGCAGTTCATTTTTGGGCATCAGTGGCCTGGTTTCCCATGCGCCTTCAGGATTAGTATAAAAGTTTCTTCGTCTGCCCATGGTGTCTCCACGATTTTCCTCCGAACGGGATATAAGGCTGAGGATGACTGTTATCGCCGATGTTATCACTGTTCTGCCTCTATGCCTCTCAGTGGTGTCCCTTGGCATTCAGTTGGCGCTCGACGTGTTTGTCGGTTTACCTTTCAGCTGTCGTGGCAGTCTTGATAATATCAACTTTATTATCAGAAGCCCTGCAATGGATATTTATAGGCGACGGGTCCCCTTCATTTTGCGAGTTATTGATGATTTCTGGGTGGCCAAATTTCCTCTGTATCCCTAATCTTTTGAATCTCAGTGGAAAAATGTATTTCCACGTTGTCTATACTGTATGGTCCTCCACCCATCCGGTTTTATTTTTCTTCTATGGTTCTGGATGGTTTATTGATGCTTGCCGCTCCCCATTATGTCATCTCTAGCTTTGTGCAGTGTATTGTTTATTCATTCTTGGTTGAATATGATTTGTCAATGATTGGGCCACCTGAAATTTGCTGTGGCTTTGTTCCCACGCTAATCTGTTCATCTTGTGTTCTTGTTCTGGGTAGCTCGATCATGGGCTACATGTTCCAGTTCTGGATTTTGTGTTTTGCGTTCGATCTTTCCCTCTCTATGCTTGGAGTGGTTTTGTTATGGTAATGACTGTCGTGTCTCCAGGCCCCCCCACTTGTTCTTCTGAGGCTGCACCTTCTGGTTTTGGGGGGAAAGATTTAGGAAGAGTGGTTTGTGTTTGTCCGGCTGCCTGAATTCACAGCTCTAATGGTGTGTAAAGGATCGTGTAGTTAGATGAGATTTTATTTATTATATTTTGCATAGTACAATTTATGAGATAATTCAGCCATGGAGATTATATTGAGGCTGTTTCTATGTGAAATGATAATCTTATGTGTCATCGGTTGACTGGGTAGTGTTTAATAACACCATGGGCAATTTTAACCCTGACCGGAGAAATTATCACTTACACTCTCTCAAACTTAGTTCAAGAGTTAAATCTTGTGTCCATTAGTCTTCTCTCTGCCCTGTTTTAGCAGATGGCACTCGGCTAGAGGCATCTCCTTTAGAGGCTCGTTATTCTCTGCCTTTAAATGTTAATGTTCAGTCTAGCTAAAATACTTAAACCTACGATCCCTCGTGGATCGGAAGTTCTTCTTTTTTTGTTTTTTTTTTGCAGTATCCAGATGCCCTTGGCTAATTAAAACTTCAATAGTCTGTGCTTCGTTGTCCACCTATTTGAGGACCACTGATGTCATAACCGGCCGAGCTGCGATCCATTGCTACTTGGGATGATGATCTTCCTCATCTACAAATATTTTTGGTCTTTGGTTACCCTTCCATCACCTGCTCCTCGATGACCTTCTGAAGGTGCGTCCCTCTGGAATTGTTAAAGGTTACATCTCTTACATTAGTGTACATTAAATTGGTGTTGAGATTTCTTGCAGGTTCTATATTTCTCTATCAATTCTTTACTGGAATTTGTGATTCTGGCGGTTTTATGATGCAATGAATCCATAAAGGGACTCTTACTTAATAACTAACTAAATTTCACTTCTCAGGACTGTTCTTTAAAAGCACTGTTATTCCATTTATATCAAGAATTTAAAAAACTAAGCGGTTTCTGGGTTATTTCTATATTCTTTTGCCCAGACTAATTATGCTTTGTCTTTATCTATGCATCGCATCCTGAGCCTACGAACCCCTACTTCCCTGTCTGCTCTTCGTTTCCGGCGAACGACGTCACCCCGCAGTCCTTGATCTGGTGCTGCAAAGACGTCTGCTTGTTCTGCGGTCTTCCGTCAGACCTTTACACCCTGCACTCCCTGAGAATAGGCGCTGCTACAGCTGCTGCTCTTCATGTGCCATCATTTCCGCTGAAAGCAATGGGAAGGTGGTCCTCTTCCGCCTTTCAGAGATATGTTAGGTTAAATTCTGATGAAATATTAGCGGTTTAAAGAAAAAATTAGGTCTGGTTTGAATGAAGAATATGTTAAGTCAGGTGGAAGCCGCGAATGAGAAGGATTAACTGCATTGGTGTTAAAAAAATTGAATCAGGTTGTGTAATCTTGTTGGCTCCCCTTCATTCTTCCCCTTCCTTCAGGTAGTATGTTCCCCTGGTGAAGGGGAGCGGCCCAACGGTCAATGGTGCCGGGTAAACACATAGCAGATTCACTAGATAGAATGTTCCCTTCGTAGAGTGGTTCTCGAAGGGAGCGGCCAAACGGTCAATGGTGCCGGGTAAACACATAGCAGACACACTAGATAGAATGTTCCCTTCGTAGAGTGGTTCTCGAAGGGAGCGGCCAAACGGTCAATGTGCCGGGTAAACACATAGCAGATACACTAGCTAGAATGTTCCCTTCGTAGAGTGGTTCTCGAAGGGAGCGGCCAAACGGTCAATGGTGCCGGGTAAACACATAGCAGATACACTAGATAGAATGTTCCCTTCGTAGAGTGGTTCTCGAAGGGAGCGGCCAAACGGTCAATGGTACCGGGTAAACACATAGCAGTCATACTGGAAAGTGAAATGAAATGAAATGAAATGAAATGAAGTGAAAAATGGAATGCCGCCGAAAACACACCTCATCTCATTTACCCACTGATTATACATTCACATTCACATTTTCTTCTTCTGGATCATCTTGGTGTTGGGGGTTGTTACCCAAAAGTGTATGGAAAAAATAAGTGTGTCAAGGAATTGAACGGAGCCTTATGCCAAAACGAAGTTGTGAATCAAATTGTGAATGTCAACCTAAAGATGTTGTAAATAAATATTATTCTGCAAGAGTTGTCTGACTGAAATGCTGATTCTATTGATACCAATAGTTTGCGTCGAAAAAAATCCGAAGCATATGAATAATAGACATCTTTCGAAGGAATCAGAGATTTGGATCTGCCGCTAGAGCGCAGGCTGGAAGTGAACCCGATATGACCTGTGACGTCATGAAAGGCGTTGCCTTTCGCAGTTCCGCTTCGGACAGCATGTAAACAAAACAGGTAGTCTTCGTTTCTCTCGTGTGTAAATCTGTTAATCATCAACATGCCAAGTCGTTGTGTGGCAGCTGGATGTAGCAATACATCTAGTGAAAGTGTATCTGTGTATAAATTCCCAAAACAAGAAACTCTGCTGAAAAGGGGAAAGTTCAAGAAGGTGGACGGCGAAGGATTTTTCCCTCCAGATCTGCAGGAGAGAAGTCTGCGTTTTCGAAGGGACAAAAACCGGGACACAAACGAAGAATTTTGAACGGAGAGTTGGGAGGAGGATCTTGGCTTCTGAGTCGAGGAAAGGCGGGTGAGCTGGAAGCGAGCGAGCCGTTTTCTGGGTCGGAGAGGACGGCGCTGGAGTCGGGAGCGGAGGCTGCTAAGCTAGGCTAGTGTGCATCACGATAGATCACATTGAGGCGAAGTAGTCGTGTTTTCTGTTGTCCTTGGATCCAACTGGAGTATTTCAACGCACTCAATGTTTTGCAAGAGAAGCAACAGGCCTGCAACGTTTTTTTTTCTTTTGCTTTTGCGGTGCCGGTACCGTGAGTAAACTGAACTGTGTGTGTGTGTGTGAGCGCGCGCGCACGAGAAAAGGTTTCAAACTGGTTCAAACAGGTAAAACTGTTAATGTTCCACAGTTGTTAATGGTATACAGTGACTTTGTTAACTAAAGAGTAGTAATATCTGGGAAACTTTTATTTTGTGACATTTATTTTGTAAATTGGGTTGAAAACCAGTGTTTACCTTTGTTTAGATTAGGCCAAAAGGGGACATTTTGAGTATATTTTAGGGTAAGTGGAGTAATTTAATTTTATACATTTTTTAGACTTACTGGAGTCTAGCCGAATCTTCATGCTGGCTATCGTCATCGGCATCACTAGACCTACTACTTTCTGCTGTATATCCTCCTCACTTTCGCAAAAGGGTTCGAATCGATACGGTTGCAAAAGTGACTCATCATCATGATAATCTCCGCAACTTTCCTCTTCATCTTTCTGTTCATCTGATGATAAATCGCTAATAGGTAGCATCACTCTGTGCTTCGCTATCGGTGCTAGCCATGTTGTCTGCCTTGTCTTCCTTTCGTTACGTCACAAACAGGGCGGCGCGAATTCGGCGGAATGCGTGAAGCCGGCGGCCGTCCTCGTTGTTTATATTGCGTTTTTCGCTATTTATTCTTTTTCGAAAAATATTAAAAACAATCGCAACATGAAATAGAGACTATTTACTATATTTTGGCTTATTAAAATAGGCCATGTCACCCACACTTTAAGAGCTCTACAAAAACATTGGTAATCACATCTCCATGTTTGGGAACATTCAGATTTTCTCCGTTCAGCGAGCTTCTCTCCTGTGCTGTGTCTGTAAGACGGACGTTTCTGCTGTGTTTCCGTCTCTCTCTGACAGAGTTTGAAGGCTTGCTGTCCCGCGTTAACCAAAGAGGGAAAAAATATGAAAATAAGAATAAAATCACGGTAACTTTTTTATTATTGCCTCTATAAAAATGAGAAAAATATAAAGGTCAGGAGGCTTGAGCAGGTTGTCTTTCCATCCAGCAGCGGTTCTCTGTCTGGCCGCCAGCTTGTCTCCTGGGAGCCGTGTAGCGAGATCAATCGCTTTAGCTCCGTTCGGTGTGAACGCAGCTTCAGACTGTGATTTTTAAGATAATTTCACAGAGGGACTAGAGAGTAAAAGTATTAAGAGGATGAAGTATATATTGCTTATACTCTTCTCAACAACCATTTGACGTTGCAGCCAGTGACTTTGCCCCTCCCGCATTATAAATCAGGCTGATTAATGGAGATCTGCAGCTGTGTTTGAAGTGAAAGGAGAAGAGAAGTTCAGCGTCTCAGGCTGTAGCGTTTGCTGATACAGCCTGGCCTTGGCCCAGCAACCCTGTGACCTTGAAAGTAATTCTGCGAATTTGGAAGATAGATGGATGTAAATAAAACCAACAAGTTTACTCTTTGAAAAGATTCTTCACTTGGTGACTTTTCAGGAGGCTGTTGGTGAATGGGTGTGAAGCTTCGATTCCATGAAAAGGTGTAGGTATTTTGTTTTTCTTTCTCACAATGTCATTTCTTTGTTCTGAGCTATTTTATTATATGGGGGACATTAAAAAAACTTTTTATCTTTCTTTATGTTGTCATTTTCTTTATCTTAAAGAAAACCTGAAGTTATAAGTCAAAAATGGTGCATCTGTGTGATGTCTAAAAGTACGTTTTATTTTTTTTATGTACTGAATTATATCCAAGCTGCTTCAAAGCAAACAGGGTAAAAGTGGGAAAATAAACTTTTTGGTTATCACTGCTGACCAAATGGCTGCAGATTAAGTGGCTGACGTCTGTGCCACCTGCTGTTTTAGCAGCAAACACGTCCAAGTGAGCGCGTGCGGGTGGGCGCATGTGCGGATGACATTGATTTGCAGCCATGTTCAACAGCGTGCCACAATGCCGAGGGAAGTAAGAGTCCCACTGCCACTTCACAGACTCACACCCTTGGAAACACAAATGCCTCTGTTCATGCAGAGACCACGGGCACAGAAAAGTTTGCTTACATAAACAGAGGAAGCACTAAAAGTGCAAAACTCTCAACAGCCTTCGCTTCTCTCTAGGAACCTGATTATGAGGATGAGGTTAGCGCTGTTTCTGGTTTTCTTTATTCTCCTCCCTTTTCGGTCCCCACCGGGTGCACGGCTTTATGTATGCATGTGCTGCAACCACTGAAAATACTTCAGCTGCGTGCAAGTAAACTCCCATGCGGATCAAGTCCATTTCATTTTTACATCAGCAAACAAACAAGCTAAAGGGGAAAAACAACACACTTCAACTCCTACAGCATCGTTGTCCTCTCATGCGTTTGTTCGTGCCGTCTTCTGCCTTCACGGAGAGCCTCCTTTTCCTCCAACCAGGTCCTTCTTCACATCACTTCTTCATGCACAACTTGCTTGTTCTCTTTTCATCTTACTCCATCAGCCTTCAATAATTCACACTGCTATTCCCTGCACATGAGGTTGGGTTCCCTTCAGACTAAAAGACAGCGAGATGGAGCATCCCTGATGAAGGAATGCATGCTTGTTTTAGAAGCATTCTGCATGTTTAAAGATGAAGAAATGGGTTGCAGTGCCTTGAGTGCACGCAGTCATGAGCAGGACAACAGATTTAAACCTTATAAATGTTCGAGTTATACTATGTTTTTAGGGTTGAATGTGCTAAAAGGAATGCAGGATTGTTGATGCATGTTAGGGATTACGCTGTTGACATCGCAAATACTTCATTTGGCAATCTCGGAGAAGAGAAAATATTTAACAAACAATGTGAACATTTTCCTGGAGTCAGAATGTATCAACCCTCTAAAAATGATGGTTTGAGTGACCATTCGATCACTCTCCACTCGCCCGTATTTCCGCTGCTATAGATGGATCTGTGTGTTTCAGCAGGTATGCATCTGATCACATTTTCTTTTGAAACTCAAATACTGCGTCCATTCATGATAAATTCAGTTAGACAGAGGAAAATGTCCTGTAGTGGATATAGCAAATGAAAAAATAAAATGTAGAATACATGTGCAATATGTTTTTATTGCCTAAGAAGTTAGGAAGGGTTTTGTAAGCACGTTATTCTGATTTCTTGCCCTATTCCTTCTTTCTGTAGTTCGCATAACACTCCCATAGTAAGCCTTTACATTGAAGGTACAGAACATTGGCTGTATATGAGACTTGAATTGAGTAACCCCTGGCATTGCACACAGGAAGTACCTGCTGGCTCCAAGAAGCTAAAATCTCATAGACGTCTATAGAGAAATAAACAGCTGTTTTTTACATCTTCTTGATAATCCTGATCTTTAATTACATTTTTTCTTTACTGCAAATAACTCAAGTTATGAACTGACCAATCAGATGACTGAACAAAAGTATGTGGTTTTCACATCAAACTTTCAAAACATTTGATTGCCCGATTCTCCCGAACATGCCTTTAACCCTTGTGCTATCTTAGATGACCCCACCCTTACATTGACGTGTTCTCCCTACCATGACAAAGGTGGATAAATGTGGAAAGATTTCATGTAATCCATGGACACCAGTGAAGATCACAAATCATTGAGGAAAAAAGGTTCAGAGCACTGTCTAGTGGGGCCAGTCCCTTAAACCTCCACCTGTCTGGAGGCTACAGTAGAGAAGAAGCAGTGGAAGAGTATAATGCAAAAGAATGCAGCCATAAAGATGGTGGTGCTTTGTTTCCTCCCATGCAGAGAAAGGAAGAGTTGGGTCAAATGGGAAGGTATTAAGTGAGGTTCCTCGTACCATTTTCTAGCTCATTTCAAATAGGAAACCCATCGTCATGACAACGACATTACATCTTAGATATAGTCACTCAATAAAGGCTGCTACTGGCTGAAGTTACCTTCCACACACCCCCCTCCACATACAACTAAAACACATTTCAACACATCCATCCTGTAGAAGGGCTTTTCTGGAAAGTTATTAGCAATTTTAATCTGAATCTGTCACATTTGGGTTCTTGGCTAAGACCCACTGGCAGTTTAAGCCTGATGATTCTTCACGACTGCTCAGCATATGTCGATGTCCTTAAATGCAGATGGATTTGAAAGCCTGTAATGGATGTGGCTGCACGCAAACACAGTGATGTCTGTGGGAGTCCTCCACGCATGGACTGCACACAAACAGATTCATAAATTCTGAAGCAGTCTCCCAATTATTAACTTGAAGCAGTGGATAATTGTTGTATATGACGGCTACAGGAATCGTCCGGTCGTAATGAATGTCATTAGGCTGCAGGTTGGAGTACCCCCACTGATGAGAGGACAGGTCTGACATTTTTACCAGCCTGAGCATCAATCCTACAATTATCCCTTGGCATTTCTGCAGCAGATATGCATTAAGGCATTCTTTACTGAAAACTCATGAGGGTTTAGGTTTCTAGTGAGTCAAAATTGAGCAATTTAACCAGATGTTCAATTAGTGTTACCGTTAAACTCTTAGAAGCAGTTGAGGAGTTGAAGTCTTCATTGTAGTTCACTAAGCTCTTAGCTTGGTAAAATATTCTGAAAGGAGAAGCAGACTTATAGCTACTATATAAGGCCCCATGATAAGTAAATTTTGCAAATTAAAAAACAACACAAAGGTGAAAAGGATCCACTATTTGTGTTGGTTTTAGGAATGGCAGCATATATTGATGGACAGATGGTGTGTGGCATCACCAGATAGTATTTTCTGGGCTGATGCCGTTCTTCTCATGTTGGTAAATCCCCATCTTTTAACAAAAGCACCAAGGGGGCTGAGGATATGACCGTTAGCTGTCAATAAGAGAGCCACGCCCCTCTCTGAAGACATTTTTGGTCTTAAAGATAAAATTAAATGAAAATTCTGTTGATATTAGTTCTAACTAGGTGACTTTAGAAGTTTGGGATGAATGAAGACATTGAATCAAACCACCAAGAACTGACATATCACCTGCACACCCTGTGTGGCCCACTGAGTAAGGAGAAAGTACTCGTTCCTTACTCATGACTACAGTGTGGCATAAGGTACATTCCATTTTCCTGACATCCCTTGAGGAGCATCAAGTGAATTGCAAGCCGTTCCCTGAAGAGCCGCTCCTCTCTACAAACTGGAAAACCCCAAAAAACAGGCTGGTCAACTCCCGTGCATACGCACGTGACTATAGGCTTTATTTTCCTGTTTAAACCAACTTCAGCACGGAAGTGCAAGTATTGCACCACATAACCTTTTGTAACATGACAAGCTTTGCATCTTCACAGTTACAGAAAGAAAACTGCAAACATGCTGTAAGTCGGAGGCTTCTACTTTAAACATTTTTTTTTAATTTTCTTCTCTGTTTTCTATCTTGAGCGGCTACCTTATTAAAATTTATCACATATTTCCCAAAACCGAAAGCAGCTCAGACTCTGCTGCTGCAGGACATGAACTTCATGCAATAAACACAACCCCATTCCAAACTAAAATAATGATTTGTCAGTCTGCAGCTGCTTTTAGACTCAGACGTAGATTCAAGTTCTGTGGGAATTGATTAGTGAGTTTCAAATCTAGAGAATATACGTACATGTTGGAGATTTGGTTTTGAGCAGCGTCTATAGCCAAATACTTTACCGAGCTTCGGGAGGAAGGATGTGTGTGTGTGTGTATGTTGCAGAGATGTAGCTGCTGCTGCTTCTTCAACGCTGCCTAACTTCAAAAGCAGCCACTCCACTTTAATCTTCTCTCCTCCTGCACTGCGGACCAGAAAGAAAGACAGAGCAGAAAAATCCTGGCTCTTCCTGCCACTCCCATGTCTTCTTGAAATCGTCTCGCCTCTCTTGGTTTTTGTTCGTAGCATACTGATCCTCTGTGTGTGCCGTTACCCTTCAAGTACCTGCAGACGCTGACGCACAGACACCCAGACGTAGACTAAATCCACCGCACTTGGCCTTGTAACAACTTCAAAACGGTGTCCCTGGTCTGGCTCCCTCTCACAGTCGCTTGGTATTGCAAAGCGCAGGCACAGAGCCGTGCGTGCATCAGGCAGAGCGTGAGGGCGCCGCGAAGCCGGGTGAGAGGAGGCTGGAGTTGGCACCTCACCATTTCCACTGCTGCTGCGTCAGAAATTGAAAAGCCAATTCCAATCGGACCCGAGTAATTAGAAGTGACCTGAATAGTTGCAGGGAATGTAAAATGAGATGCAGAGGATAAAG
Source organism: Oryzias sinensis (assembly GCA_037389245.1). NCBI lineage: Eukaryota > Metazoa > Chordata > Actinopteri > Beloniformes > Adrianichthyidae > Oryzias > Oryzias sinensis. The sequence continues at coordinate 43,053,135 of CM074488.1, read as the reverse complement.
GGAAGGGCAGAGTGGAAACAAGGACAAATGACCCATGCTTCAAAAAACGCTGCCTCAATGGACGGCCATAAATGAACCCTGCGGAGACTACCTGTTATCATAATGATCACATGATCATCTTTGACAGTTGCTGCTTCCACACTAATAGATGAAACGCAGATTGTGTGGATAAACAATCCTCAGTTTTCTTTCCTGCTGTGAATCATCCAGTGGTTTATGGAAACACAGCTTAAGGATCCAAATTACTTTGACCCATTGTTATGAGCTATTGTACTGTTAAAGCTATGATTTTTTTTTTATTACATGCAAAAAATCCACCAAACGGCAGTTAAGAAATCCTTTCAGTGATGTTTTGCACTATGTTTTTCTTTTTGTGAACAGAAAAAAAAACAAGATTAATCACATGAGGCAAATATTTTCTTTCAGATCATCAGAATTTCAAGTTTTTGTTGACATTGTTGCAGCATTTTTCTCTAAATGGAGGACATGTATAAAATAATTTAAGATTAAAACTGAGTTTTTCTGAGTATTTCTATATTGAAATCGCTATGGATCAGTAGCAGATGAAAACTGGATTTTCGAAAAAGCTCGGACTTTTGATGCAGCTACTACCAGTGGCGGGCAAAAGGCTGGCTTTCTCCGTTCCAATTAGAAATCTTTCACTTAAAGACAAGTTTTCATTTCCTCGTCTGAGATGCCATTTGCCTCTAAACTTTGCGGTTGGATACTTCCAGTATTGCTTGCCCGTTTGCTTTGTTAATGTCAGCATGGCTTGTGAGGTGCTATAAGCTAGAAGGAGAGAGTGTAAACGAAGGCATGCTGGAAAATTGGCTAGACTAACGTACGTGCCAACAGTCCCGCCCACAACCCAAAAGGGAATTTCTAATGAGCTAGAAATATGTCTTAAAAACAGCACAATTGGAATTAAAAGACCACCGGGAACACTTTTGCATTTGAAATTAATATAGCAGGAGTGAGAAATCAAGGAAAAAAATGGCACTGCAGTGACTTTTAGATGTAAGCGTTGATGCCAGACAATCTCTGATATTTGTTTTAGAAGATCTGATCTTTAGAACTTCTCCATCCTCCATCCATTCAGAAATGTGTTCTATATGTAGTCAATATGTATCAATTGCTGTACATCTGCCATCCAAACACAAAAAGTTGGAAATGCAGTTTGCAGTTTGAAACATTTGCCTGAACTTATCTGATCAAATCCACCAAATCTAATGATAATTTGGGTTTTTCATATTTCTTTATGATTATTTTTGATCGTCATTTACTCACATTATTAAATGTCTAACTGTAAAATGTTTGTCGTATTGTTTTGTTGCATTTGTTAGTAACACATTTCAGATGTTTCTGCTCTGCTGTTACACGGAAAAAAAATAAAACAAAATATTCTATGTTCCGGAGTCCAGCAGAAGAACAGATGAAATGCAGGCATGTTGATTTCTCCCTCTGTTTTGATGAAATCAAACACTGCAAACCCTGGAACTGGAACAGTTGTTGCTGCGGTGTAAAGCCCTGTCCTCCAGCTCAGCGTCCTCTGGGGTTTACCCGTCTCAGAGGAGAAAATGAGTATCGCTCTCCACTGTATAATGCAGGCAGCTCCGTCTCCTCGTGTGTGTGGAGCGATAAGGTCAGAGCTAAGGAGCTGGCATGTGCAGTATTGCACTTTTATTTCAAACTGAATTTGTCATGGCGAGAAATGACCGCAGCACACGGAAAAGGCTGCTGTCTTTTTACATGATGGCAGACTCTGCTGGATACCAAAATGGCAAATCAAACAGCTAGTCCCTTTACCAAATTTGAAGAAACATGATTTGTGTAGACTCTAATCCGCATCGGCACTTTTGCAATCCAACGTCTTCATCTTCTATCATTTCCAATGTCAGTCATCCTCACCCACAAAAATTCATTTTCACCTCAGCCTCACCCTGGACATTCAAAGCCTTTCTGCTTCCTTTTTATGGTCTCTCCTGTCCCTCAACCCCTGAGCTCTCCATCAATGCCAACCCTCACATCTGCCTCTTTCTCTTTGACTTTAAACTCCCTGTTGGTTTTTACCTTGACCCTAGTCAATCTACTTCTAAAACTCCGGAAAATGGATGGAGTGAAGCTGTGGTCCTGACACCAGGGACACAGGAGAAAGGGGAAGCAAAAGATAAAAACAAGCAGGCTGTTGAGAGGGCACGACTTCAGAGTGGTAAATTTCAAAAAACGGCCAAGCGATGAGGACATTTCTATGAGCCTCAGCTCAACAGAACCCAGTGGATTTGATTTAGAATCACACTTAAGCAACACAAAAACCAATTTAAAACCATCCGTGGCTGATTACACAAAAATGGTCAATATAATACCTACAGCAATAAATATCATCTAGTCTGTGTAATTTACATGCTACTTTTTTAAAAGCTTCAGTGCATCGAACTATAAGACGCATTAAGTGAGAGAAAAGAGTCAGAGATAAGACTGATGGTGCCACACCGTCACAGTCAGTAAGACTATTTTAAGTGCGCTTACAAACGCCAGAACTTGTTTGCGATATGCTACACGTTAGCCACTTTAAAAGTGTTTCCAGTACCTGTGACTCCCAACCTTGTTAGTAACGCACAACCAAAACACAGAGCGGCCGCTACCTGTTAACTGCCTTAGCGTACATACAAAATACCTAAGCCTGTTTGCAACACATCCAAAACAAATTGATACCACTAAAACAAATATTACTGTGACATCACTAACTCCCAACCTTGTAATACTTACAATGACACCCAACCAAACATTTTGACAAAATGCCTTGTCTCTCTCTAAATCGCTTGGGCATCAGTAAACACAACCAGAATGAATCCATATTTAAGGTGATCCGGATTCTAAGGTGCCTTTTCATTAAAAAAAAAAAAAAGTCTTTTAAGTAAGCCTTATAATGTGTGCAATATGGTAGGTCAAAAAAAGGAATAAAAGTTGTTTATGTTTTAGTTTTTGTCATCATGTAACAGAATACATGCAGTTTTACAGCACTAAGCATAAAGCTCAGATCATCTTAGATATTTCATAGGTTCAGTTTAAAAAAAAACAAAAACAAATACAGGTATCTTTGACAAAAAAAAAAAAAACTAACTAAAATTTAAATCTCTAAAGTCTTTCAACAGGTTTTTCAAGGAATCAGGGTGACTGCACAGTTGCACATTTTGACGTGTGCAGTCATAGTGCTGCACACCTACATAGACTATACATTCACTGGATGTTTGGCTCAACACACAGACACCGGAGTGAGGCTACAGGCACACACACACCAATCCAGGGGTTTGTAAATGTATCCCATTAGTGGGTGCTGCAGCTTGCTGAGCTCTGGTTGTGCTAAGTCTCTAATGGCTACCTGTTCTGCTGCCTTACAGTGACCCATACAATGGAACTGTGTGCATGTGTGTGTTTCTTTGTGTGCATACGTGTGTGTTGCCTTACAGCTTCTGTGGTCAGATTTAAAACTGCGACTCTTCATTGATAAAGTCGACAAAAAAATGTTGAATTTTTGTGTGGTCAAAAACATTTTATCTAAATACACATTCATTAATCTGGTTTTCCGATTTCCTGCCCTATTACATCCCATTACAGCCACAGCTAGCCTATCTACAACAGTAAGGAATGCACAAAACCACAGAAGAAGAGGATGGTACCATTGTAGCAGGCTTAAAATAAAGGCAGAGCAGAGATTTAACATTTTACACAGTGGTCCCTCATTTCTCGCACAAATTACACACTAAAAATAACCTGGCGCTCGACAAAGTTTGCAAAATAGTCAACTTTAATTTCTTACAATAAATATAGATGTTTTAAGATTGTAAAACCCCTCACTACACACTTTTCTCAGACAGACATGAAGACATGAACACTTTCACACTATCGTGTTTAAACCTTTAAAGTTCAAACCGTCTTATAAAAATAAGTCCTGAACTATAGAATGAACTAAAGATCGGCACGCAATTCAACTTGGTAAAGATGAATGATTTCTGTAAAGGAGACACAGCAAGGAGACTTGTTGACAATAGTCTATGGCCAATCAGGATGGAGAACACAATGCACTTAAAAAAATACAATGGTATACAAAATTGCACAAAAAAATCTGCAAGACTGCGGAGGTGAACTGCATTTAAGTGAGAGAAAGCTGTACTGACATGCAGAAGCTATGATGTTATTCAAAGATGAAAACCATGAGCCAGACCACCTGGTGAATTAGCAACATGTAAAGAGTACGGCAGAAGCACTATTTCAATCCCACGTCAGCTAGAAAACTCAGAAATTAAATGTTTGCTATTGTGCTTCTCTTAAAAACCAAAACAAAAAAAACGTCCGTTCAGATCACTGGAGAAAGGCTTTGTGAGCAGAGTTCCTTCATTCGATGGTCTCCAACCTGATGTTTGATTAAACGCCGAGACATTTTCCTTTTGTGTTTGGCACTACAAAAATGACTAAACAAATGATGCCAAGATAACTGAGACAAAGTTAACAAACAAAACGGATTAGTGGACGACCAAAACAAAAATTGTTACTTGCCTCACAGACAACCAGAAGAACTCGACTGAGGCTACACATCAGTGATGGCGCCCGTGGTCAACCTCTGTTCAGAAGATCGCAGGTTCAGTTCTCACCTTGTGTCACAGTATCCTTGAGCAGGACACCAAACCCTACATTGCTCCTTATGGGTATAGGTTGGCGCCATTGCAAGGTCCGTGGATGTATGTGCATGGGCGAATGGGACTGTGACTGTAAAGCGTTTTGGGCCTTAAGGAAAGGTAGACAAGTGCTACACATATATACATTCCATTTACCATCAATCTATAAATGCATCCTCCTGGCTGGAGAAATTAAGTCAGCGTCCTTTAATGAGTGCAGCATTTAATCCAAAAACAAATGGTGAGTGAGTGGATTGAGTGTCCATTTCTCATCAAAGTTTATTATAGTAAACTGGCGTGGAAACTTTTGATCCACTTAGAATAATGCGCAACTGCAATTTGCATTATTATAGTGTTTAATCAAATGACCATTTAATCTCCAGAGTACGATGCATCCCTTTTAAGGCACATGCATTAGGATTTCATTATCATTTTGGCTCCTGTTCAAACTGCACCATTTCTGTTTTAATAAACGCTTGCCACTTGAGCAGAGTCTGGAATTTGGACATCTTCTACTTCCAGGCTATGTAGTTTCATAAAGGCATAAATATGTCTGACATGCTGCATGATTTATAAACTACAGGCTACTAGCAGTCCTGGAAGCTAATGCTGACCTTTCACGCCATGCTCTCCGACGCCTCGTATTGACTTGTTTTTTCAGAGCAAACGCCAACGTTTGGGGGGATTTCAGTGCAAGGTCTGCATGGAGTTTGTCCTAATGCCAAAACTACAGGAAAACTGGAATTGAACTTATCTGTCCTCTACCTGCAGCCAGGAGAGCAGCTGAACCAGATGCACCTTAAGTGGGCTTTGGGATGTGGGAGGGGTCAATAGCAGTAGCTCTGGCATGCCAGGAAAAAACAACAACACAAGCTTCACATTGGAGACTCTATAGTTGTCCACCAGCTAAACCTTTTTATTCGTTTTAACCCTTTAATACTGCACAATTATTACGTTCTTCTTCTTGATCACTTCCTAACCAGTTGGCATGTCTGTCTTTTGAAAAGGACGCTACTCATACATCACTACCAAATATGAGTCCATGATTGGTCAAAGTTCAGCTGTTTGACATTGAAACAGTCGAAGGTTCAACTGGTTGAACTTTCAGTTTGCGTTCAGTGAATGCCTGGTTTGTATGAAGAGCCTTTAAACAGACTGGAAAAAATTGCATAGGGACGCCAGATATTTGAACGTGGGTAACGGGTGTTTACATAGAATTTTCCTTGAAAGTGGTCGCTCGAACACCAGTTTCCAGGGCTGATCAGTGTACCTTAAAACATGACCTTTAAAAAAATATGTCTCATGCGACACATGTAACAATTTGATTTTATCTAGTGTTGGTGTTGTTGCTCCGTTTTCCATCTTTTCTCAGATGCAGCAAAAACAAAAAATTGCAGCTTTTACATAAGAACAACCTATCTGTCTTTTACATTAACACAAATATTACACCTCCAGAGGCGTTTTTAATTTAGCATTTGCTGTGCACCTTACTGTTTATTCATCATGGAGGAGCTCTGCTGCTTTTATTCCTGAACAGCTGAACTCACAGATTACTTACTAGGTAAAATGATTATTGGTACATGTAAAGGAGAGGAAGACACTGATGGATGTGTCTAAAAAGTCAGTCCCTTCAGATTATGATTGAGGTATTAAAAGCCTGACGTTGTTATTGTTTATCCAAAATGTAATATTTGTGAACAACAATTTTCACGTAAAGTCACTAGGACTTTAGTGTAATGTTAAAACTTTTCTTCTTTTTTTACAGTTCACAAAAGTCCAATTTCATATAACTTCATAAGAATTTGTTATTTTAAATAAAAAAAAAAACTTTTTGTTTCATGTTTGTGCAACATCCAATCTTCAAGGATTATACAATAGTGAGAGAAAAACGAAAAAAGCAATCTTTGCATGCTGAGATTTTAGGCTTTTCTTATGTTTAAATTATACATGTAACCTTACAACTAAAATATTATTTATAACCAGGAAAAACACAATGATTCAAGGTTAGTTAAGTGTCAAGGATGAACAAACCACTGTCCACACAAAAAGTCAAGGTGCTCTTATTTTTACATAATTTCCAAGCAAATGTGAGAAACGTGCATCCATTGAGGGCACTATGGCAGGGAATCAGCCTACAATGCAGCACCATGAAAGCCAGACGACAAAAAGGAGGCCTCCATCTTGAAAAGAGGTCCTCTTTTATAGGTGGTTGGCGCCCCCTTACCAAAACCAACCCAGTTATCAATCAAAATCAAACATATCCCAAGAAACAAACAATCACATGCATTTTACTTGTAACAAATGCAGCATAAAAAACAAAAATATGTCTTCTATTTAACAAAAAAGAAACAATTTTAGATTCAAAACAGGCCTGTCAAAGGAAACCAAAACAGTAGGTGGGTCCCCTGGACTTCCAGCATACAAGAAGTGCTCCTAAGAAACCAGGAAGTAAACAAATAAAACACTGGGAACAATCAAAACCAGGGGGGGGTATTCCAGAAAGCAGGTTATCGTAGTTACCATGGTAAGTTTGAGGCTAAAGAAGTGTACAACCACCGCTTTCGGTTCCAAAAAAAGAGGTACTGTATGTTTCAAGGTATGCTTAGTTACAATAGCAACTCATGCTCTGAACATAACCTGGTCTGGAGCAGGTTTAGTTGAAGGTTAGTTTGTTTACAGAGAGGTGAAGCAGAATAGCGTGTCCATTTGAAAATGATTTAGTGGATGAAGAAGCTCAGATAATTTTTTTCTACCATGAGAGAATGATAAGACATTGATAAGATTTTGTTTAATGGATTTGTCTAATATTTCACCTAAAGAACCTGAACACTGTACAGTTATAGTCATAGGTTTACAAATGTTGTTAGAAATTAAGATTTCTTGGTCATTTTTCATAGAATATGAATAACACAAAAACATTTTTTCACTCAGTTAGTAGCTGCATAAAGCCATTTACTGCAAAAAAAAAATGTTTTAACCTTTTTAAATCCTAATGACAACAAAAACTCCCCAAATGACCCTGTTCAAAAGTTTACATACCCGGAGGACTTTGCGCTGAAAAAACATGCACACAAGCTCATACAAAAGGGTTTGAATGGCAGCTAAAGGTAACCATCCTCACCTGTGACTTGTTTGCCCGTAATCAACTTGTGTGCACAAAAGCTCTTGGAGTTTCTGGGCTCCCAACAGACCCTTGCATTCTTTATCCAGTGCTGCACTGATATTCCTGTATTCAGAGTCATGGAGAAAACTTAAGAGATGTCAAAGGATCTATTGGAAAAGGTAACTGCACTGTACAAAACAGGAAGGGGGTATAAGAAGATATCCAAGGAACTGAGAATGTCAGTCAGCAGTGTTCAAACTTTGATCAAGAAGTGGAAACTGAGGGGTTCTGCTGCAACTGCAAGAAAAATCATTAGGAATGAAAAGAAAACCCCACCAATAACTTTAGCTGTGATGCAAGACTCTCTAAAAACTGTGATGTGGATTTTTTAAGATGTGCAATAAGGAGGCACCTGGAGAAAAATGGGCTCCACAGAAGCCATTTTCGTGCAAATGCCTCACAAGCGTGTGCTTAATACAGCAAACAGGACAGAGACACGCCCCCAGTCTTCTGCATCAAATTCATCTGGAGTGATGAGACCAAGACTGAACTTTTTGGCCAAAACCATGAACGCTACATTTGGAAAGGAGTCGACAAGGCCTATGATGAAAAGAACACTATTCCTACTGTGAAACACTGAGGTGGACTGCTGATGGTCTGGGGATGTCTGAGTCACAAAGGCACAGGAAACTGATGCAAGATGAATGCAGCAGGTTATCAGAAGATCCTGGAGGAAAACTTGCACTCTGCAGCTTGGAGGCTGCACATGGGACGTACTTGGACATTTCAGCATGACAACGATATAAAACACAAGGCCACTTCCACCTGTCATTGGTGGAGAACAGAATAAGGTAAAGGCCATCTCCGTCTTCTGACCTCAATATTATTGAGCCACTCTGGGTAGATCTCAAACAGGCAGTTCAAATAAGACAGCCCAAGAATTTAAAGGATCTTGAGGTTTTCTGCCAAGAAAAATAGGCTGCTTTACCATTAGAGAAAAGAAAGAACCTCATCCACAATGACCACAAGAGACTTGAAGCTGTTATTAATGCAAAAGGAGGCAGCAAAAATGTATTTAGAACTATGTTAAACAGGGTCATTTGGGAATTTTCTGTAGTCATCAGGATTTAAAAAGTGTAAACTGATTTTTTTTCTTTTTACAATAAATGGCTTCACCCAACCACTAACTAACTAACAATTTCTGTATTTCTCCACCACAAACGCTTAAGGAGAATAAAACAGTTTATCTCCACCGTTGTGAAGAATATCTGAAGACTGCTGCGTTTAATTTTTGGCTGTGGTTTTTGCAGTAACTGAGAAACTATATCACTTATCTTAGAAGAACCGTCAAAGTATGAATGCTAAGATCATTTGATGGGTTGGTTTGATGAAATTTATGTTTGGAAATCTAAACTTGACTGCTGCAGACAGTTTGATGGTGGAACGTGTTAAAAAAAGAGCTTTTGGCCAAAACATCAGGAAATAATGGAGGGACAGAAAAATGACATGACAGCGTCTTTGATGTATGAAAGTATCTCTACAAGACTTTAAAATTCTATTGATTTGCTATTTGGGAATAAAATTTGTGGTCCCACAAAATCTAGAGCTTTTATAGGAGTTCATTTTTCTTTAATTCATGTTTTTTTTCCCATTTGGAGTAAATAATTGTTGTCCAATTTTACCACAGATTACTTCACTTTGGACTTGGAAAACACGTAAATCAGAAAGTGGACGCAAAGACAATGACTTTTTCAAACTAGATTTAAATAAAAGTAATGAAATTCAAGGCATTTTGTTGGTGTTTATTTACTCAAGAATGCATACATGAAGTAAACTGAGTTGCAACTGAAGGAGTCTGGAAAGGAAAAACTGAGACAGCAGAGATTTAACAGGACAAATAACGCTGCAACACCAAAAGTACAAGATGCTCTGGACAAAATCTGGACTTTCTTTGCCTTCTCTGTAAATATGTTTAGCAGCTTTATTCAAAACATACCTTTTTTTTCTGAAATAAGTGTCCTCTGAAGCTGGTTGCTGAGACCCTGAGATCTCCATCTTTATTTACAACGTCCTCATTTGCCAAGTATATGTTTACTGTTCGCATTGCCTTGAGAGAAAAAGAACGATGAGCCTTATTGTTCAGGCTTATCATGTTTATAATCAGAAGAAAGAAAACCTGCAGTGAAAAGAACAACCAAAGTGAAGTTTAGCCAAACAAAGACTATTTTCCTCTCTTGCAACAACAAGAGTTTGCAATTTGTGAATTCTGAAAATAGTTTTTGAAAGCAGCTGTAGAGCAGAGGATGTAATTAATACAATTTGTGTATAGTTAAAAAACTGTTTTATTCCTAAGGCTTTTTTGTCTATTTACTATATATTAGATTATCTTTATTTATTATTTTTATTTTATTTGTCAGTGCCACGTTGAAGTTCTTTTGCCTTCAGAACTGCCTTTTAATTCTTGGTGGCATAGGTTCAATAAGGTACTGGAAACTTTCCTGAGAGAGTTTGGTCCATGTTGACATTATGGCATCACAGAGTTGCTGCCGATTTGTCGGCTGCACATCCATGATGCTAATCTGAGAAAAAGCATTAAGGTGAAGTGGCCAACAGACACATTTAACTGAAGGGAAACAATTTAATATCCCAAAAATAAATAAAACGTTTTTCATTTAGACAAAAGAAAAACCAATAAACATCAGCTTGTTCACATTTTGTTACTATTAAACTTATAATATGAATATAATGTTGGTCTTTTTTGTGTAAATTTGATCAAACATAGTGTTATTATATATTTGTTCAAAACTTTTTCTTTCACAAACACAAAAAAATATTTAAAAACAAAGTACAGTTTAAGGAAAAAAGTCATTTTATTTGTTTTTTATAAGTTTTACATAAAACTGCATTTTAAAAAACTGGAGGGAAAAACAACTACCTGGGCAAACGTAACTTTGAGGAAAAACACTTGCTACTTTAAATATTTTGTGCCTCAATTATACCAAAAAATGCACGTGAGATCATGGAGAGTGGTCTGGTCTTGACCTTGTCTACATACCTAAATGCATTGAGTTACTGCCCTGTGGTTCTTTTACTCTATGGGAAAAATAGTTTCCCTAACTGTTGCAGAAAACAAGTTTGTGTATCTGTTTTTGTCCTCTTGATAAGATCTGCTGTAAAACAACGATTTATTTCTATTTTGTAGAGATTTAAAAGATAAAAAACATGTCACTGGGCTGAACACCTAAAAATGCGTTGACGCCTAAGTTAGCAGGAACTTCTTCTGATGTGCACATCAGGAACATGCAAAGCGATGACACCCCCCGCTAAATCTAATTCTGGTGGAGCCATTTTTTCATTGAAGGTGTAAAAAAAAAGCTGATTTAGAGTCCTCATTTGTCAGCTTCTGCAGGAACACCGCTGACAGCCAACACTTCGTCACACGCTGTATCCCACCTTTAATGGATGGCAAAATAAATGTTTTTTTAACCTCATCTACCTTCAAGATGTCACACGAACCGAAAAAGACCCCCACTGTGAGGGATTGTACAAGCGGGAACGGAGATTTTGTGCACTTGTGCTGATTGAAGCAACACTTGAAGTGAAGACAATACAACTTCTCTTCAGAGAGGTCTGCATCTTCCTTTCCTACTGTTTGCAAATCTCCAATCTCCTCGTCTCAGCTCAGTGCGACTCATCACTCTACTAATCAAACTGTCTTGTCCTACCTTTCCCCCCCCCCCCCCCCCACACACACACACACAGCTTCCCTTTGACTGGCAGCTGACAGCAGCCGCACTCAAACAGCCACCTGAAAACTCACAGAAGGACCAGACCGGTACCCTTCAAAGTACAAGGCACCTGTAAGGAGAAAGCTTTGCAGAAAAAAGAGCTGAATTATCAGCAAAAAAACGCTAAAAAGATCATATCCCAAACACAGCCTTTGTTTCATTAACTTCTTCAAGCACCTGTGTGCAGCACACAGTAAGGATGGTGTTCTGATCTTTGTTAACATTTCTTTTATTTTGGCAGAGCTACACATGTTTGTCCCTTCATGAAGTTTCCTCCTTTTCCTTTTTTTGACCTTTTTCACTGGACAAAAAAGCTTCAAACAAATAAAAAAATCCCAGTTTCTTCCAGATCTGTCAGTCACCTCCAATAAAGCTACCTGCATTAAATCAAGTGTCTTCATTCTCTAAAATGCCAGGAGGCATTACAAGTCAAAGCAGGATTTTCTGATGCAAGCAATCTCCTCCGAGAACGAAGAGTCGCAGTCCGGAGAAGTAATGATGGCGGCAGACTGGAAAGCAGACAGTCATCAGTGGGGTGGCTTGTCAGAGAGAGACACAGCTGAACAATCAGGCCTGTAATTATGTTTCAAAACAGGCCTGAATGAGATCAAATGACAGGGTCATTTAACAGGTAGGTGGAGCAGCACTAACTTTTTACTATGACATGTTATGAGGGGCTGTTTTAGGTAAAGTCTTGAAAAAATGTAAATTACAGTATCTGATTTTGTCACCGGGAAAAGCAACCACGCCGTTGTGCAACACTTTACGTTGGTGAAGTGCAAAGTGCAAAACTGCAGTTCTGTGCAATTAACTGATTTCTTTTAATTGGATCAGTGTTCATCCATGGATGTATTGGTGACTCGATTATCATACAATCAATGCAATCAATTTACACAAATCCAAAATGTCAAGCTTTTTAATGCTTTGGATGCAAACCTTCCCGTTCTTGTAGCAGAGATAGTCCAGCTTGCCTTTGAGCACCACTATTTTCATCATTTTAAAAATACTCTGAAATACTTCAAACTCTATTTCTTTTCTGTTTTCTGGACTCTCTTCTTAAGGAAACAACAATCCCATCACTCACAAAACACGTTTGTATACTTATATTGATAAAATTATTTCCGTACAGACGGTTGATGGATGTGAATTCCCTAACACATGGAGACACAATTAAAAAACCTTTTAGTTTAAAAGAAAACCATTACAATAATACAACATTCCAACATTAATCCAACAAACTGATGATGTATAAAGTTATCCTCATAGTTGGAATAAAAGACTTCCTGCGGTATTAGTTTGTCTTGACCTGCCCTACAGCCGACTCGTAACCACAGCTACAAGACCTCCTTGCCATTAAACATGTAAAATAGATGCATCATTAATGACCACAGGCTAAAACACTGTCAAGAGGACATAAAGCTGACATTAAGTTCCAACTTAGAGGGTGAAGCAAAATCCGGCTAATAGGAGGAAAAGCAATTCCCTTTTAAGTGTAACCTATCAATATTGCAGGCTTGGGAGCTAACTTATGCATGTCACCATCAGTGATGCCTGGCAACAATGCCTTCAGGATCTCTTGCATTATTCAAGGGGGCCCAATGAGCACTCGGCTCTGCCATTATCTATTTAAATCTGAGCACAGGCATGTCCCACTGAAAGCATGTTCCTGCTGCCACCTGCCCTGCTTACAAGAGGAGCCTCAAACAGGAGGGAAGACTGCTCCATGTAAAAGAGGCAGGAAAAGTATGGATGGTGAAAAACCTATTATTTGAGGAGGATGATGAGATGGAGGTCACACGGAGATGAAAGATCAAGGATGGGAGGTGGACAGCTACTAAGCCGGAGAGATTTAGGAGAAAATGTCTGGTAAATGAAGGTTGGAGAAGAGACAATCTCATATAAAGAGACAAGATGAGGTGGAGGATGGACAGATGCAATCAGAGAAAAAAGAAGATGGCTGCAAAGTAGGAATTAAAAGTCAAAGGGTTGAACTAAATGTCAAAAAAAGGGGGGGCATATGTGGAGGGGGCACATCTAAGTAAAGTCAATCATCAAAAAAGAACAAAAACACTTTAGAATGATAAAAAAGAAGCCCTTTAAGGAGAAGTCCACGATAAAACGTGATGAATGGAGACACGATGAAGCTTTTGAAGACTACTTTTTCTATTATCTCACATCTCTCATTATCCACCTCCACCCTTTAGTCATCCATTCATCACAGGACTGCCACCCTTCATCGTGAGTCATCGCTGCAATTGCTCATCCACTCCACCATTCTTGTCTACCCCATTCTTGCCCGCTCCCAAGTCCGGGCTCTTCACCGAGCGATGCGTGGTAGAAAAAAAACGCCTCTCAGCAGCCTGGAAAGAGAATGTTTGTCCAGACCACTAAGCGTTCCCTTAAACAAGCCACTTCATTTGGCATCAAGTCTTCAATACTGCAATTTCCATTTGCTTTTCAGTGGGGAGTCATATTTTTAAAACCACTTAATGAGAGTGTTTCAATATTTCTTCGAGAATCAAGCTGTGTGCCATTATTGTTACTACTCCAAACAAGAAAAACGTTGTCAAAAATCAACAAAGCAGCAAAAGCCACATGGCAGTGTATTTAACTCACGGAGCAAAACGTTTTTTTTTCTATGTGTAAAAGGGACACACCAATGCTAAGTTTACACTGGGAATGTGAACTTAGCATTGAAGAGCATTCAAGGACAAGCTAAACTTTGGTTCTTGAACAAGCATTTAGTCCATGGTGTTCACACTGGACAAGCAGGGAGAGGCTTCTTCTTTTTCTTTTGCTAATGTTTACTAGCCCATGTCCGCCATCTAAAGTTGGAAGAGGCTCAATGCAAAATTTTGAAACGGTGAAAATCTAATGAATCTTGCTCCAGGCTTTATTTTTTTACAGATATATGAAAGGCTTGGTGTCCTTGAATTCCAGCCGGGAACAAAAAGCAATTATTAATTTCTCCTCTATGAGTGATTTTCAACCAGTTGGCACTTCCGTAAAGTAAAACGGGATGCCATCTGTACATCACGGTCAAATCCGAATGCTTGATTGGTCAAAGTTAACCTGGTTTAACTTACAACGTGCGTTTAAAGGCTGCGGGCATGTTTAGCTCAAAAACGGTGGTAAAAACTTGCATGGCTACACGTGAACGCACATTTACCCGTATTTACAGGGACTTTTCATTGAAAGTGGCTGCTTGTACGCATGTTGTTGAGGGCACGTATCTTAAAAGAGCAACATCCCAGCACAATCACCAATCACAGTACCTCAGTGATCACAGCAACTCTTTCCGAAACAAAACCCTTTTTCCATCCGAAATACATTTTTAGTCACACTCACAGATGCACCCCTACCCTACTGACAGACCCCCTAGATGTGGTGTTGACATCCAACAACAATTCATCAGGAACAAGCAATGATAGATTACTAGAGAATATTTTTTATAAAATGTGGTGAATGAAATGAAAGTTTGGAAATGAGAAATAAAGAACAGAATGCCTGAAGGGTGTTAGTTGTTCCAAATTGTTCTTTTTTTACTGAATAAATCCAATTCTTCTCCATCTTAGTGTCAAATAAATCTCTATTCTCATTGTCAGTTACACTAGAAAAAAAAATCTCATTTTGGAAACTTCTAAGAATTTTTATGGAAGTCAACAGCTCTTTTAACAAATGATCAATGTCTCATCAGTGTAACAAGGATCTGTAAAGATGCTGAGGACATTTGAACTTTCATCTAAATGGTTATACCTAAGTCACTTCTGAAAATGTTTTTTTTAAATAAACAGCAAAGATTAGGCTTTAGAAAAGATCCACAAAATGGTAGAACTGAACATGCAATATTTTGGTTTTTAGACCTTATTTACTCTCTTTAATTGTCAGCATAACAAATATTTGATTATTGACCTTTTTCTTTAGACTTTGCTTGGAGGAATATTACAATAAAGCTGAAAGAGGAATTTCACTCACATCCATTCCAAATCGTAAACATGAAAACTCTGAACAGTTAAGCCACAAAAATTAAAGAAGGAAGTTCTCCACACTTCATAATTTTGAATAATTTTAGTCACAACTGCCCTTTCAGGTAGATGTGGGGTGTGTGCGGGTGAAAAGTTACAAACCCGTACGCGGCACACAGTTGGACCGCTATTCTTAGGATACAGCCTCTCCTTTGTATGACCTTTGACGACCCCTCCTCTCTACGACGGCATGGACAACCCCAACATCAACAGCACTTGTTGTGGTCGACTGCTGTATGAGCGCAAGCGACTAGAATTTATTTATACTAGTTTCACCCCAGTTTCTGCAACTGCGTTCACTCTCATGTACACACGTTGTACACAGGTTTTAACGACCGTTTTCAGGCTCTACGAGCAAACTTCAACCCGTTGAACTTTGGCCAATCAGGGACTTTGATTTGGTAGTGACATATGGGTGACATCCTTTTTAATTCACGCAAGTACCAACCATTTTAAAATTGATTGTGGAGGAGAATTTAATAATTTCTGTTTGTGCTAGACTGGAATTAACTGACACCAAGTCTTTCAGATATCGAAAAAGAGCTGTGAAAGAAAAAACCTGGAGCTGAACGCAGGTTTAATAAACTGCGTTCAGCGCGTTCTCGAACGCGCATCACATACCCAATGAGAACGTAGTATCAAGGCCATGACAGAGGTGGTGTAAACAAATTTACTTCTCTCCTTTTTGCAGTTTAGCTGAGGTTATATGATGGAAAACATAAACGAGGAAGACTTTAGTGACAGTTGACTCCAGAACAACATGTTTCTCCAGCTCAGTTAAGGCTTCAACCTAGTTTGAGTTGTTCAACACTCAGTTTAAACCATTCAAGAATCCTCTAACAATGTGTTAACTATATAGATTTACTGAAGGACATTTTTGGCCTAGACTATGATCACAAATTGTGCCTCATCTTCAAGTAGTACTCGGTATGTGCCCGTCTCTAACAGAAATTCATACTTTCTTTCAATCTGACGAGTATCTTCAAAGTTTATATGATCACAGTCTGCCATGAAATACTTACAGAATATTACAAGAAAAAGGAAATTCTCCTTATGCATCAGAGTGACTGCACAGCAGAGTAGCAGAGCTGCTGATTAGTCCCACCAGTAGTTGCGGCTCATCATAAGAAGCTTCCCAAAGGCCTCCTGGAAGCATCAAAGAGCTGACTCTTTTCTGCTAAAGATAGTCACCAGGTCTATTCAGTTATACAGGCTCAGCATGAGACAAACCTGGAACATTATCACAGACCAAATCAAGATGAAATTCAATTAACAAACTTTATGGCACTGGGATGCTGGCACATTTTAAAATAAAGTTACGTGAGCTAACTCTTACCTGTTATTACCATTCAGTGTTTATATCCCTTCGGAGCCTCAATTTTTGTCTTGTTTTTGTTAACACTTGATAATTTTGCAAGAAATACAAGGAATCTGGAAATCTTCACCTGCTCTGTGCAGTACCAGGTATTTATCTCTGAGTCAAATTGGTCCACCACAAATTATGATAAGAATAAAATTGTTGGTAAAGTGAATCTTTACATCGCTGCCAACCAACATGGCAACTTTTTGTCTCATGAGCAGAAACTTACTTTTAATAAGTTAAAGACATCAAGCTTCAGTAAAAATATCAGAGCTTTTAGTTCTCTTCTGACCTCATTGGGGTTTGAAGACCAGAGGAGTTTCTTTTTGATATAAAGTATTGAAGGTTTACTAAGAGGGTTGTTTTAAAGACATTGTTTAGGTCTACAAGCATGAATGCACAACGATGTAAGATTATAAAATGGTGAAGATTCTGGGCTTTGGATCAGAGTTAAGACAGAAAGGACAGGTTTGGGCTTATTGTGAGAAACAGGGTGGCTCCATCAACACATTTCAGCAGATCCACAAAGATGGCCAAATATACCAGCTTTCCTGAAAAAATGAAAGTGTGGATAACAGTTTCCAATCCTGAAACAATATTATACTCAGTCAGCATCACACACAGCTGAGGGAAGCTGTGGAGCATTTGATAGGTGGTAATGCAGTGCCCTTTTAATGACTTTTCTGAATGTCTTAATTCATTTTCACTCATTATAAATCATTTCTCCACAGTACTGATGAATATTATTTAAGAGTTAGTATTTTTTTGAGGGGTAGTTTTATGGCAAAGTGATCTTTTTCTTTTCAAACAGGCATAAAAAGAACATGCTTTTCACAGCAGGGTGCCAACAGCCTTTATTATTTTTCTGGTTCCCAGCTGTCACGACAAACAATGCACAGAATGAGTGTGTTTCTCCTGACAGTTACTGCAAAATATACACAACAGTTAGTGCACACGGCCATCTGTGAAGTATGGAGCGCACAACGCTGATGCAAGAGAGATGGATTTGTCCCATCCTGCTTTAAAACCTCAGAAGAACGATGATGTAGTCGCACACCAAAGATTCATGAAGTGTATCATGGTCATCTAACATGGAATTAGTCAATTCATTAATCAAAAGAGGCCACAGTGAAAGCAAACCAAACAGACATTCCTCTGTATAGATGAGCATATACGCCTCTTTTCATTCAAAAACCACTTGAATCTGTTTTTTTCCCCGCTTTGGCTTCTGATTTTTGTGTAAAGTACTTGCCGATCATTCTGCTGCAGTTCCCTAAGCATCCTATAATTACTGCAGTGCCCACTCTTGACAGTAAGAGTTGGATGAATAAACCCCAGCTTGTGCCCAGCGCTTGCTCCCAAACCTCACACTCATCAGCAAACACGCAACTGAACAACTACAAAGGCAGCTTGATGTAAAAGACGAGCATGCGGGCAGATAAATGCGTGTGGAAAGGCCACCTCGCCTGGTGAGATATGGGCGCTGGACTTTGGCTTGGGGCTCGCCAGCGTGGAAAGGGGAACGATTTCATGCGCAAGTGCATCAGAGAAGCGCACGCTGGCAGCATGAGCAAACATTTTTCCACTCAGATAAGTTGCAGCCATTAGCCTGGCCTTTTTTAACCTTGCTGCTCGCCCGCAAGCTCTCTTTCAGGGCCCATCCATAAAATGATTCCGAGTTTGAAGCGGAGAACATGCCGCTGTGTAGGTCTCTTTCTCCACATTGCATCATTTTCAGAATCATTTCTCTATACTGTACGAATAATGAGTCGACCTGTTATTCTACAATAACAGCAGTGGGTTTGATTATGTATGCACCATCAAGGGTGGAATTGTGTCAGGACAAGGTGTGAACCCTGCAGCGAGTCTCTGAAGTGGTTTCAGTGGCAAGTGTGTGTGGCCAAGTGTGTGTGTGACCAAATAAACAACACATGCTCTTGAACTTAACAGTGCTTTTCTACAAATAACAAACAGCTCATAAATGTTAAGGTGGTATTTATTCAGACGGAACCCCCTTAACATCTGTTGGATGTTATGGATTTATCATAACTAATAGACAAAAAGCTATATGTGGGGAAAAAATGATCTAACTAGTACGGAACACTCAGGTGGTCCACGCTAAATATCAAGGTCGAAGAGTACTCAGTGCAAATGTAGGGTGAAAATGTTGATGAACATGGGCGACAGGTTGTAGTGAACACTTAAAGTAGGTGAGACACGGCAGGGAGCCCGTTAGTGCTGTTCACATGTTGAGTGCTGGCTCAATGGGTGCCCCGTAAAGGTTCACCCATTCACCCACAAGTAGCTTGTATGTAGCGGTACGGGCAATAAAGCCTGATTTCCACTGGTCCGTCTTTGGTGCACACAAAAAAATAGAATGTTCATTCATAAACCGGAAAGTTTACAACGCCTCTATCATGTCTGCGTCTGAAGTCCCTCCCTTTGCAACGCAATGCAAGCTTTAGTCAGGAGTTCTATTTCTATTGATGTGTCATTTATGACACAAAACAAGCACTTTACAAGGACTCTGTGAGGAAGGAGAGGCCATGGGGCCTGACTGCAGAAGTTTTGGGTGTTGAAAATACAACATTTTACACAAACTGATTACGATAAAGAAGGAGTTCCTTTGACAACTACTCGACACGGGGGTGGCAAGACAAACCATGAAGCTGGGGGGAAGGGGAAGGGAGGGACCAGAGATGCAATGGAGACAATTTAAAACAACTGACGGTCGTGAGACTGGAGTATGGCTTACGGGCACCGTATGACAGCATAAACCGTCCATCAGTAATGCAATTTACATTAGCCTTACAAATACTTCACAGTACATTTACCACACGCATGACAATGGTGAGTTCCATCTTCAACCTCAAGGGAACTGCCCTTCCTACCCTGAATTAATTTGAATATCTTAAAAAAGTGTTACACTGGACCAAGCACAAGAGTTGTTCTGTGCTTTTCTTATATTTTTGAGTCTTAGCTATTTTCTAACCAACTGTTCTTACCTGCTTTAGGACAACAACTAGTTTGCCGGTTGGCTAACTCTTTACATCGAGGCTTATGCTGATATGTTGACCGATCTGCTTTTTCCTAATTCAAACTAATAAATAAATACATAAATAAAGAAGGATTCACACGAGGTGCCACCTGCTAGCCTTTGTAGTTCACACTGTAAAACACTGGTCTTGAACTTTCTTTGAAGAAAGAAAGTTCCAACGGCAGAGATAACCTAAAGTACCTGTAAGTAACCTGGATTTTACAGTCAAAAATAATGGACAATTGAATCACTTAGTTCAAAAGGGGCCCAAGTCCACAATTCTTTCAAAATAGAGATATGACATGTTCTATGGTCTTCAAGGGAAAAGCTATCTGATTATGTGCAAAAAAAGTTCCAAGTCCGTTGTAATGTATTGACTATGCTTGACATTTAAAATGCATTAAGTGCGAAATTCCTGGGGTTGGGCCTCTCTTAAATGGTTTTTGGTTTATCCCATAGATGACAGCACTAGTTATCCACTAAGGCAGGACCCCTGTTTAATTCAAGAAGGGCCTAACTTTAGTTTGCTAGTCCTCTGAAATGATAAAAGTGAGGTGCTTCATATTATAGCATTTGTAAGCTATAAACTGGTGCTAAATCTGGGTAAAGTATTAATCATTTGGTGTAGCCTCCCTTTAAGCTATGTAATTAAAATAATTTCCTGGAAAAACAAACCTCTTGGACTTGGGCCCCTTTTGAACTAACCGATTCAATTGGTTTTAAGGCTCACCAGATCTCTCTGTCATTTAAGTTGGAAGACACTAATGTCAAGAACTATTGCTTTGTTTTTTTTGTTTATCTTACCAAAGTAACAAATGCTTTGTGACTAATAATGACTTTTAATGAATTCTACCTAATGTCTATAGAAGCAGGCAGTTTCGGTTCATGGATGAACAGAATCCCCTTCCTTTTATTGAACTATTTCCTTTATGAAAAAGCTTCTAAATACTGTTGGCCACAGAGATCGCGCACCGTACTAACATGCTACAGCCTGCTGAAGGTCATATTTCCTGACGTGCCGTCAATCTTCATGTCCTTTTTGCAGTAACTGGGTTGTTTTTCACAGAGTTTTTTTTGTATTTGCTCTTTTTGATACCAACCAGTGGAGGCAGATGGCCACCCTCTCTTGATCTGTTTCTGGTCTAGGTCTTTTTCTCTAATGTGCATGCTCAGTTTTTTCATTCAATTCACAGTTACCCATGTGCACAGTCACAAAGATAAAAAGAGTTTATATATTTGCATGCGTTAGTGACTGTGGCAGCAGAAGTACTGCAGAGCTCCATGTGAAGCTGCCATCTGCGGCCCCATCCCAGCACGTTTCTACTTTTATGAAATATGAACTATTTAAAGTCAGAATAAATTGAAGATTCACGTTGATCAAATTTGAATGAAACAATACACTCTAAATGGATCTTAAAATTGCGGTATATAAAAATTTAAAAAGGTCATATTTTATGAGCAAAATATTGTTGAAAACCTTGAAGAACTACACATGTGATCAACATCTGGACTCTGTAGTGGCTGACAAGTGATCACTATTAAGTTTTACAAATTGTTCCCAACATTCTCCTTTTTTGTGAATGTCCAATGTAATAATAGGGATCTAGAAACGGATTTTTACAAGTCAGTTGTGCCATCTCAACGATTTTATTGATAAATTTTGTGTTTTTATTTTTACTCAGCCATATTGTGGTATTTCAAAGGCACTCTATAATAAATCTTTAATCCCTGCATGAATTTGGCTTGACATTTGGTTTAGCATAAAGTCACAACTGCCATTTTGAGTATGTATTTATGCTACATTTTCTTGTTCTTACTTTTTTATTTAATTCTAAGTCTTTTTTTCCCTCTGCGGTCAGTTGCTATGGTGACAAACAAAGTTCCCACGTGTGGGATCACTAAAGTATCTCTGATTCTGATTCTGATATATGCCGTCTGTCTGCAGGGGCAAAAGGGCAAACCTGTAGACGCAGGACAAGCAGGTCATGGACTACTTGGTGCCCGTATAGTGAAAATGTTCAAGCACCTTTTTTATTACCAATATGCTGCAAGTTACAGGTTATAGTGAAAACTTAAGACATAAGTGCGCATTCAATGTGGGTATCCTACAGGCACTTGTGTATCAAGTGTACACGCAGTGTGTGAAGCGTTTGTGCGTAAGGAGCCAATACTCGCACCTTAGTAACAACTACAAAGTGGCATAACAGCATCACCTGTACGTCATAGGTTACACACACTTATGACCTAACTTACAAATATGACACAATACCATACACAGGACAATGGTACGTTCAAATTTCATGATGTGCCTTAAAGTAAGAGCCTCAAAGGTGCTGCAAGACACACCTGTGCTCCCTTAAGCCTCAACGGGTCGGACAACCCCAAAAACCCACAGCACTTGTACGGGTCACACATACCCCATGGGCGCATGTGACTAAGGCTTTAAACCAGTCAAACAAGAGAGAAATGTGATGCAAAGCAGTTACTGCCTGTAAAAGACAGTGTTTGCTGTCTTTAGAAAACCTTATCATTTAGAGGCCTAACCCACTGCCTATCTGTGCGCAAACACACAGATAGGCAGGAGGAGATTTAAAAACACGTCAGGTTTTCCTTTCCTAAGTGACAGAATGAGTCCTCCAGATGACTTAGATGTTAGTTTGCTTAGCTGTCAGGGAACACATGAGCATTCATGGTTAGCTGTCAGTGAAGCTGTTCCTTACCAACTGGAGCTTGGTGGGCTGTAGTGGCACCATGACCCTAAGCAGCTGGTTTTCAGAGTAAATATTAATTTATCAGGAACTAAATCAGTTTTTCACGCTCAGTTAGAGAAGATGTGAGGGTCCTTTGTTATTTCAGCCTGAAACATTGTCTGCAGCATCTAATCACCTCATCTCTGCCTGCCTGTGTCTCATAACAACAGCAATCTCCCTCCTTCGTACAGTTTGGCTCCGTTACGAAGCTACAGCTGAGGAACGGGCAACACTTTCACTGACTAACGCTACACCCACTGATTAACTCCAAGGTAAATGTCAGACTGTTAATCACCTCAGCAAGTCAGAATGCAGCAGGACCGCTTGATTTTAAAGTTTTACTTTTGATGAAATGCGTTTTGTCTCCAGGTTTTTATGATGCGCCCTGAGCACACCCGCTTGTTAAAGACAGCGTATCGCCTGTGAATGGTCACTATCCGTCTGCCAGCGTGCCATGGTCTCATGCTCTGGAGTTAAATGCTCTTTATTGATATGCAGTATGCAAAACGGCGCCTGCGTGGGCCGCCACAGTCCAGGGACAATTGGAAAATATGGAGAGGCATGGAGGTGAGGATTGTGTCTTTGTGCAAACATACGCATGTGTGCGCTTCCCATCAGCATGGAGACTTTAAATGAATGCACCGCATCCCCATTGAGAGCTTTTCTTTCATATAACACAATCTCCTGCGCCCTGAGTTTTCAAGCAACGCTCCGCTTTAGAGCCTGCTGTAATGATATGAAAACACTCAAAGCCCTTCACCTTGTCACACAGACCACTACTGCACCCCCACCTCTCCTCATGCAGAATGTTGGTGCTTAGCTTTATACAGTCTAACAATAGATAAATGTACATTTTATTGGCTCTAGCTTGTGTTGGGAACCTTAAATGGAGGTAAATTAAAAGGATTTTGTTGCAAAGCTGCAATTATTGAAAAGAAAATATAGGTGTAATGGGTTTTGATAACAAATGTTGATTGCAAACCATTACATTTCTCAGTCATGCCAAGGGTACGGTAATAAACAGGAGCAAAGCCTCTAAATTAGATCCTCCTTTAAATGTGGAGTTACTCGCTGTCATTTCCTGGCATCATTAAGGCTCCTGTAACTAAGCAGCTAATGGGGAGTTAGCATGATGTAATTCACCCCCCAACACCCCACATAGATGATGAATGTGACTCATCCCTCAAAATCTTCCAAAAAAAGGTAGAGCTTTAATGTGTGATGAGAGAAACGCATTTGGAAGATTGCAATCAGCCGTGACAAAAAATTATTATTGTTTTTTAAATGACAGAATGCAGTGCCGTTGTTCCATATTTTCTATAATTATGAGAGCTTTTTGATTAAATAAATTGCTGATTGTTTTCAGCATAATTCAAAAAACCAGCGCAACAGAGTGTGTTTCCTGTCTGAAGCTCCTTCTCTGCCTCCATTAAATAAATGCTTCCTCCCACCGCTTGAACCTTTTAGAAAAGTGTTAAATTGATGATGATTGTGCTACTGTGATCCAAATTAGCAAACTTTCCATCAATGCATTGATTTCAGGTGAAACTCCCTCGTTTGTCTTCCACTTTTCACTAGCAGCTGCTCAGTCCTTTGACATGAGCGGCTTCTTCGTGTCATGGTTTAGTGATCAACAACCTCAACCTGAAATGACACGGGTCCCATTCTGCTAAACGAAAACTCTGCAGCAGAAAATTTTGAAGTCGAAAGGCAGAACTACTCACACTTCAACAACTGACCCTCCTGACCTGCATGAGGCCAGATCTGATGATGCTCCCGTCAGGATGAGGAAGTAAATACAAAAAAAGTTATTTTTGATGATTCCAGGAAAGAAAAGAAGAAACCTCAGGAGGGTCCACATGAAGGACGAATCCTTTATTTGGACAGACAGGTGATGTTCCAGAACTCTTAGAGAAGAATTAGCGTATCTGACCCTACAACTACATGTTTGCTTCATCCAGATAGAACTGGGGACAGCTGAAGGCGCGAGACAAGCGCAAATCGGTCAATCGCGAAGGATGCAACGGTAGATAAACAAAAAAATAAAAATATATCTGTGAATTATCCTCCTCTGCATAAAATATGTCACTTGATTGACACGGAGAATGGCCAATCGAACATTCTCTGAAACATCCGTCACTGTTTCATTACACCGACTGCACTTTTTTCCTTTCTTTCCTTGGTGGAGGATCACTCTGTCCGGGATAAGCGTTTATTGAGGTCCGGGCCGGTTCGCGTGCCTTCATGATTGCTAGCGAGTTCTTGACGTTCCGTCTGACGCAGCTGTTCTGCCACGGCACCTGCCACCAGGTCTGGAGTTCTCGCCCGTGGGATCCTAGCCCACTTAGGCAGCAGCGTCCACAAGCACACGCTTCTTGAACCCTGCCGACGGGCCAGGAGCCGCCGTCTGTATGTAACCAACATGGAGGAGAATCCAATTGTTGCTTGTTGCTTGTTCTCCTATTGAACTTCATAAAGTTTTCTCAGATTTACATTGAGACAATGATCAAACAAAGTCCTCTTTTTATTTTATTTATTTTTTCCGTTAACAAATGCAGGACAGTAAATGACAAACTGGGTCACAGAGCAACAGAATTACTGCTAAAAGCGGCCGTCATCCGGTCAGTAGAGTAGTCTACTGTCTGAAGGATCTCATGAACCCAGACATGGAGATTTGATTACAATGCTTTTGTAGAACTCTTCAGAATCCAAAAAGCCAAGCCACTCTCTCAGCATCATCCGTGTCTTTTATAATATAGCAATAGGATTGTAAAGTAAAGGTTAGCAGAAGTTCTTCCAAATGCACGTTTGCATCAGGAGCATCAGCTTGTTCGTCTGTCCTAACACACTTTGGACAGAAAACCTGTGAAGGCAGCCTTTTTTTTTGATTGTCAGGTTAGTGAATGCAACAAAGATCTAACTTTATTCTGCCCCACCCGACAATCATTGAGCTTGTCTCATTCGAGTGTGAAGCAGCATCCAGCTCTTCCTCTGATGGTGAAATGCAAATCTTCCGTTCACAGATTCTTTTGTCGCCTTCCCTAGAATCAGACAAAACTTTGCAGCTCTAGTTTATGAGTATGATAATTAGAACTAAAGGACCAGTGGGAATGCTTTTAACCCTTGTGCTTTCTTAGATGACCCCACCCTTACATTGACGTGTTCTCCCTACCATGACAAAGGTGGATAAAGCTGGAGAGGATTTCATGTATTCCATGGACACCATGCAGTGAAGATCACAAATCATTGAAGAAAAAAGGTTCAGAGCACTGTCTAGTGCACATGTGTCAAACTCAAGGCCCGGGTGCCAAATGTTGCCCCCCATGTAATTTTATGTGGCCCGCGAGAGCATGAAGGTTTTTAATTTATTAAAATAAAAATAGGTGTGTATTTGTTCATAATTGGGGAAACAGACTTGAAATATCGTATTGGGAAACTATACATTAGGACTTAAACACTGTCCATATAACCTAACCTGACAGAATCAATGAGTTATTTAACATTGAGGAGTTGTTACATTTATTTTTCATTACATTTAGTTACATGTATAAGTTATATCTGGCCCTTTGAGGACAACCATTATGCTGATGTGGCCCTCGAGAAAAATGAGTTTGACACCCCTGGTCTAGTGGGTCTAGATGACCCCACTCCCAATGTTAAAGTGCCTAGGATAGTGCAAATTTTACAATAGATCAAAAGATGATTGGAGCGGGACTTCAACCATTTTAAACATGCATGGTCATTTCTTACCTTTACTCCAAAGCTGTGCAACATTTGTGACAGTGTTTATTTGTACAACACTCAAGTGTTTCAGGATAAATTTCGAGCTCTTTTCACTCTGACTTGTCTTTGTAAAATGGATAGAAATGCTAAGTACTTTAAGAACTAGAAGTTTTTTTGTTTTTTTTTTGTGTCGGTTTGGACTGTAAAGATTTTAGGATTTTCCAATTAGCTGCACATTTTCTCCGACATACATCTGATGTTCACCTTCATTTTCTTTTTTATTTATTTATTTATTTATTTTTTAACTTGTCCTGTCCGACAGGTGGGCTAACAGATGAAAGTTGAGGGCCTCTTGTGTTAACAACAGGGGCTTTGAATCTTCAGACAAACCAGAGGTATGTCTGAATAAACCCCTTTTGTAATCGAGGCCAAACTGTATTCCTTTTAATCATATTTGAAAATCTTTTGTATTGGACTGGACGGAAAAGGAAAGGAGGGAAGAAGAGAGAGGGATGTTAGAGGGGGGGGATAGGAGGGTGACCATAGAAGGGGGCGGGGGGGTAAAACCATGAAGCAGCATAAAGCAACAAGTTTCTGGATGGTTATACTCATTCACTCTGGTTCAGATGTAATGCAGGTCTATACGGGTGGGGCCTGTCCACACAAACACTCAAATGTTATAAACATACCTGTTGGCTCCATAAATGTTCACGTCAACATGTACACAATACAGATAGTGTTCACACACGCATACTTATGCCTTCAAACCAACTAGTGTGAAATATTTCATTAAATCACGCAAACTATTTGTGCAAAGGTGATCTAACAGCTGGGCTCAAGTGAGTGTTTATGTTCTTCAAAAATGGATGATGGAATGTAAAAAGAAGGAGGGAGAGTGCCCAGCCATCTCCACACCAAGACCCCCACCGCAGCGGCAGCAAGAACCCCCCAATGCAGCGGAACGAGAGCAAACGCCCCCCAGGTGATCACATCCGCTACCCAGGCCAGGGCCAGTAGGACCGCCATGGGGCCCCCCAAAGCCAGAGAGCAGGGAGGCATGGGGGGACAGAGAGTGCGACTCCAGCCCAACCAGGAGGGAAGCCCCCCCGCCACGCCGGGAGGCCCCAACGCGGGAACCCGCCCCAGAAGATCACCCACAGCCCCAGACGAGCACCTCATCACTACCCAGGAGTTCTGGGCATCCCCCCGCCCCAACCCCAGGTACGAGCCAAGACCCCCCAAGGGAGACCCGCCCCGCGCTCCAGGCAGCCACCCACCCAGCCCACGGTTGGCCCGGAAGAGAGCAAGGCAGGGGCCAGCCGTCCCGCCCAGGAGGAGGGCACCCAGGAGAAGAAGGGGTCCACAAGAAGTGTTGTAAACAGGGCCGGACCAGGCTTGGCCACAGTTGGAAATTTGCCGAGGCCCAGCGCTCTGGGGCAAGGACCAGAACCCACACCACAGGGACACGGACACCCCCTGGCTTAGATGTGATGTGATCCTGGCTCTTGGTCTTGCCAGAAAGCTCAGGGATCCCTCTCCCTGCGTGGAGAGAGGGCTGCCGTGCCCAGAAAGCCAGCAACCAGGGAACAAGGCCGCCGTTGCCAGGGGGCCCAATACCCCCTAATAGGGATGGGGTAGGGGACAGATGGTCCTAGGTCCCACCTTCCTTGTGAAATGCATGTGTGTGTGTTTGTATGGGAGTTTATATTTTGAGCGGTATAGGGTCTTCACCTTCATTTTCTGCCACATATCCAACAGATTCAGATGCTCGCACCCCTCCGTTACAGAATTACAAGCTGATCCGTCTCATCTTTGTTGCTTTTGCCTGCCTTGCCAGATCAAATATTCCTTTGGGGAAGGAAGTGTGCTGGAGTCTGAAACACACTCCAAGATGAGCACTTAATCCTGAGCCCATCGAGAGGAGGCATCACGCTGCGAGCCGATGAGAAGAAAAGAACATGACATGTGGAAGATGTGCGGATCAACAGAATGAACTCTGTGTCAGGGTTGGTCTGTGGTTCAAGTGAAAAAAAATGTATCTCTGTGAGATGAAAAAGCTGTCACCACTAATGTATATGCAGTTTGAAACATTTGAAGATTAACATTCATCCAGTTTGTGTTGCAACTGCATTTCTGTGCATCAGAGCAGATCCAGAAGACTTTCCTTTACTCAGAGCTGCTTCTTTGAGTCTTCAGCTCTGAGATCAGGATCCAGAACACCTTTGCTCGTCTCAGCCAGGAATCAATGTATCATTCTGGGATGTGTCTTAAAGACAAATAATCTGGTTTATTTAATTCTTAAATTTAACATTTAAAGCACTATTGCACAAATGTTAATGAAAAGAATGAAGATTTTCCCTAAAACGAAGCATTATTATATCTAAATCAAATGAAATATGTTGGCTAATTAAGTAAAATCATCAACATTTGCCTTGGCGAGGAGGATGAGCAGAGCTGAAGTAAGACTGTTTTATCTGCTCTGGTTGGAAGCAGTTGGTGCAAAAGAAAAAAAATCAAGTGAGAGCATCTCTGCTGCATGCTCTCGATTGCTCGCCTTAATCCACATTTGTGATATGGTTTCAAAAAGTAAAAAAGAAGCAGCAAATTGATTTACTGTATTTACCAAGCCTACATTGTTATGCCTTCCTGCACTGTTAATTATTCACACCAAAACATGGGCCTGAGATCAGTCGACGGTTCAATTCCACTCAGATCTGAGACTTTTAGGCAAACATATCACATGCAGCCCCTGCAGCTGCTGCCCCCTCCCGTGGTCATTGATGAGGAAACAAATCCACACAAGCACCAGGAAAAGCAGAACCCAGTGAATAGTGGAAAATTTAAAGCCTTGGTACGGATTTGACTGAGGACTGCAGGAGCATCAGGATTCACGTCACAATCTGTGATGAAGCCGTGCTCTCTGTCTGGGGTGTGGGATCTTTTGGTGCATCATCTTGCCCATAGTTGGTTGTCAGCCTTGGGTCAAAGAGGGAGTGTATGGTAGCCTACCAGCACGCGCACTATCAGCCCGTTTCTTTTCCAACCACACGTGAAGAACGTCCAGCGGCCCAAAGGAGCAGCCCCCCCGGAGGGAATCCTGGACCGGGCGGTCCCAACTGCAGACACCCCCCACCGCTGTGCTTCATTCAGCTGATGCACATCTGTACTGCAGCGGTTTACTTCAGCAGTGGGAGCAAAACCCTCAGTGGGACTCCGGCTCCCACACACCCTTTTTTGCGCGCGTTCCTCACGGCCAGGGACGCGCCTAGGCAACATTTTTCTAAGAGTTTGAGTAGCGCCTTTGAGATTTACAAAGCAAATCATCACGCGCACGGGGCCGTCCCGGCCCGCCGTCGGAAATGGAGCAACTTCTCATTTTTCCTCATTTCCCTCAGAGAACAACTCCGCCAGGAAAAACCAGCAGGAAGTCTCCGTCATAGGACTTCCATGGATGATGTGCGTTTGCGTAACAGAAAAAATGCTTTGGGCAGCGCATACTGCCTTCTTAGATGCTGCTCTTACCTGTCCGCTCTCGATCATGCGACTCGTCCTCGGTGTTTGACGCGTATTCCACGGCTCGTTGCTCGTAGAAAGGATGGATGGAAGATGGAGAAGCAGCAGCAGCAGCCAGGACTACCAGCGACGGCTCATCATCCGCTCACTCTCTCTCCACACTAAAATATTACCGGCAAACCGATTGGTCCACCGGAACCCCGGCTGCGTTTCTCTGCTTCTTGAGGAGGGGCCAAAGGAAACCACCGAACCCGCGCAACAGCCGCGCGAGCAGGCACGCGCTCTTACTGCTCCTGATATTCCAAATCTCTGTGTATTCCTGCTCTCCTCTGTCAGTCTTAGTGTGCAGGGTGCGGCTACGTGGAGCAAAAATCTTTTTTTTTGTTTTTGATTTATACACCTACTATAATTGATCCCAAAGTGTTAAATTAATAAGCAAACACAGAATGTTCACACAAGTTCTGATGGGAAAAAATACATTAGATTGAGGCCAAGCCTGCTTTTCTCAGGGATAATAATCAACACAGATAGTTTACATCTTAAGTCTACCTAATGCATCTAATGCCAAAGTAACAGAGAAACTGGCCCAAATCATGTTATTACCACCAGTTTAACAATAATGCGGTTTCAATTGTTCTTATTCATACCACTAAATAATTGTATCAAATTGGTTTTCTTCTATTTCCCAAATATTATATCTATGTGCAATCTAAGAAATGAAACGTTGTATATATTCAACAGAGTTATGGAAACGTGTTCCACATTGGTTTAGTTAACACAAGATAGTTCAGAGAAGTTTTAAGTAAAAGATGCACAACTTTTTGCACAGGGTAAAACAGTCAACAAATAAATAGTAGTTAAAAGCTAAGCACTGTCAGAGTTGTTTTTTTTTTTCTTTGATTATTGATACAAAAGAAAAAGAAAACGATAGACTAAGAGATGTATGTTAGTTTTAATTTTGGACCAGACGCATAAGATGTCAAACCGTGAAACCACCACCACCATACTTCACAGGCTCTTAATTATATTGTCCCAAAACAGAATTTTTTTTCGTTTGTCCTCAGCTGTTAAAAAATCATATTTTATGCCTGTACAATCCACATAGTCTCTTTTTTTCATGTAACCGTTTTGTCATTGAATCCTTTCTAATAAATAAATTAGACCTGCCGTGTTGGAAGAAGGATTCACCTTCACTAAGACCTGTACTGAATATCAGACTCTAATAGATCCTTGTTGTTTGAATAAAACATGACATCCGTTCACAACCTTTTGATACTCCGCTGACTCTAATTTCTCCTTCAAATTAACTGCGCGTTTCAGAGACCTTCAAATATTTTTACAGAAAATGTGACATTAACATTCCATTGAGTTGCATTTGGGGTAAATGAGTTTGAGCGTTCAATTGTAAATATAATCCATTATCACTACAGTTGTAATGTGTATGAATTCTGTATATGCTCACACTGAAGACTGTGATTTTAATGCACACATTGTGAGACAGTCCTATAAGGTCGAAGCACACTCTGCTTCCAGGCAGTAACCAATTTACTGCAAGCTAAACTACAATCTGCATTTACAGTAAAATTTTTATAAAATATAAGGAATATGTCTTCTTCTTCTTTCCTTTTGGCTTTTCCCTTCAAGGGTCAGTAAATAGGCCTCTGTCTAAAACCTTTATTTAGAACTGGTTTATTGCATTTTTAACCCTTGTGCTATCTTAGATGACCCCACCCTTACATTGACGTTTTCTCCCTACCATGACAAAGGTGGATAAAGGTGGAAAGATTTCATGTAATCCATGGACACCAGTGAAGATCATAAATCATTGAAGAAAAAAGTTTCAGCCCACTGTTTAGTGGGTCTAGATGACCCAACTCCCAACGTTAAAGCGCCTAGGATAGCACAAGGGTTAAAGGAACACCAAAAGCCAAAATGTATAATAAGAAAAGACATGTCAAATATAAGGTTTGCTACAAAGAAATTTTAGGTTCAGTTAAGATAAAATGTTAATAGTTTACAATACGCTGTTGTTAGAGTTATTCTTTATTAGTTTTTTCAGGCTATAAAGTTTAGCTTTTCTAAGAAAAACAACATTTTTTATATTTAACTCATAACCATTAAACTTACTATAGGTTAATTTTCAATTAATATATCAAAGGAACCACAATTTACTATTATACAGAGGTCACACTCCACCTTATCTTTTTTTTTTTTTTTAGATCAAACCAGTTTTCATCTATTTGTTTTTTGCTCATTTCTTTGTTTATTATTTATAAAGAGCTTCATTTTTTACAAGAGCCATTACTCTTGTGTCAAAAAGCTGTGTGCTTTCTTTCACCTTGTGTGGAATGATAAATTAAATCTGCTTAATTTTTTCTCTGCTTTATGCTTAATAAAAATGTTTAGACCGGTTAATGTATTTTAATGAATCAACTATCTGGACATTTTTGGGGGGAGAAGTGAAGAAAAAAATACGTAGAAAACACATAACTATTCTACTGTGCATCTCACTGTCTTACCAATATTTTTCACAGACATATTACTAAAAATGCCACAAGAACGTGTTAAAAACACCAAAAGCCTCTTTTTCATCGGAGTGGGTTTTTAAGGAAAATAAAATCTAAGTTGTGGGTCTGCCATTATGGAGTCCTATACTGTTCATAATTAAATAAATAAATATTTAACTAAATAAATAAATATGAACTCATGCAAATACACAATCAACCAAAAAATCTCTTATAAATAAATAAAAAGATCATGAAATTGTGAAAAACCTGCACACTGATTATAAATTAGCCATTATATTATTCAATATATTTCATTTTGCTTTAAAAACCTGTTCATTATTTTAAAACAGCATTTTAAAATATTCATTTTAGTCATGTGGAATATTATTATAATTCTACGTCTTTTTTCAGAACCTTGGATTTCAAAATCAATATTTTCCAAAGTAGCTTTCTTTTTATTTCATGTTGCTGTTTTTCACAATGGCGTATTTATTTCATGAAGAGCTTTTTCAGCAGAATGGGTCAATCTGTCAATCAGCCCTACAACATGTGCCTCTGCCTCTCATGTAAACGACAAGCCATTCATTCCTAAGTGAAACTATTTACAGCAGACCTTTTCAACCACCTGCTCCACAGCTGGCTTCAGTTTGTGCCCTCATTAGCATGTCTGAGCAACGCCTAAACCCAGGTGTTGGAAGGCCATGACCTTGAGCCGCACCAGCCACAGGATAAATTATTATGTAAGAGAAGATCTCTTTTTTTCCCTTCTGTATTCCACTTACTCTCCTTGAGATCTCATGAATCCAGAAGAGGCACGATGAAGGAGAGAAATAGAGATGTAAATTTCTCCAAGGCACAGATTTTCATTTGAAAACCCAATTTAACCCCTCATACCTTTCACCTCCTGCACAACCTAAAAGTTGGTCAACCCTCTGCATTTTCGAAGACTCAGAAATTAATGAAAATATTTTTTAACAAATGTTGAGTTAAAACAACCCAAAACATTAGAATAACAGTATAAGGAAAGAAAAACAACAGACCAAGGTACTTTTACGAGGAGAGCGCATAGAGATCATACCCAGCAATAATCTCTCTCCACTCTGGCACATATTCTGTCACTCCCCTTATTACGTTTTTTGGGTGTTCCCTAAGTTACACATGGGCTGTGCTCTAAAGGGGGGGACAAGAAAGTACAGCTGCAGCACTATTAGAAAACATTAATTACGACATGTCTATCTGTTACTGTCTTCCCACATCATCTCTCGACCTGCAAAGCCTTTTCTCACGGATAACTAACACAGAGGGTCCTTCGATTCATTCTAGACATAGCTAACACGCTAGTTCTCAGGAGGATGCTGGGAAGACACAAGATAGTCGGTTTCCCTCGAGGGCTTCACTGCCACCTTCCTGTGAAACAGAGTTAGACACACACTTCTCCAAACATTATTATTTCACCTGTATATCTAGGTAATGCATTAAAGCAAATATGAGATAACTTATATACATTATCCCAACATTTTTCCCCGTTTGTTAAATATTTGCTCAAATTCTCCCCTACCAGGGATGGGGTCGGGGACAGATGGTCCTAGGTCTCACCTTCTTGTCAAATGTGTGTGTTTGTGAAAGTGTGTGTGCATTTGTGTGTGTTCATGTTGAATGTATATTTTGAGAGGGAGGGGTGTGTACCGGAGGGGGTGTGTTAAAATTGGACAAAAGGGCACTGACATCTCCCTGATTACTCACATGTCCAATCACCCTCCCACCAAGGGGCCCTAAAGGTCTATGGTGCAGTTAAAATTGGCAGGTAGGGCGCTAAAAGGACATCTGCTGCTTGCTGGCAGTGATGTCCAAGCACTTCCTTACTGGGTCCCTACATGTCTCTGTGCAAATAAAACCGAGAGGGGGTGGGGGTGGGGGGTCTTAGCACTGTAACCAGCGGGGAGGGAGACTGACTGCCAAGTAGCTCTTCCCCCTAAGGTGCATCACAGTCTAACCCCCCCATCACCCTAATAAGTGATTGAATGAGAAAAGAGGGTTAGTCAGGACAGCTGGTAGACTGTCCCCGGTGGTCAAACAGCCAACCCACCCCTCCCCAAGAAAGGGCATAAGTCCATACTCCACACAGAGAGGAGCCAGAAAGCGCCAAGTGAAGTCCAGGCTCCGCCCCACGTGCCGCCCCTGGGAGAGCTCTGTTCAGGACCGAGGCAGCAAACCAGCCGGGGGGACCGGAGACCTGCCTCAGCGGAGACCCCGACCAGTCAAACCTCCAAGGTCCCGTACCGATAGTGGGCCCTCCCCCTCCCCCAGGAAGCCTTCCCCACAGGACAGGCCAACAAGCCCCAATAATAATAACACCCCAGACCTGCAGCCCCGGGTGGATGTCACCCATAGCGACCGCTGGCCCCAAGAGGGTTGCTCCCGCTCTCGCCCTGCATTTTCAGGAAGGAGTGATCCCAGCCCCAGGTGCAGATGGGAAGCCCATCCAGCGCTGCTGGAACCCCCCCCTTGAGAAGAGCCCCCGCCAACCCCCCACCCATCACAGGCAAAAGGACCACCCCCAAGCTAAGCCAGCCCACCACTCAACCTCCCCCACCACACACCCTCCACACCCGAGCCTGGAAGACGGTGTAGCGCCCTAGCCCGCCCCACCCAGGCCCCAGACCCGACCCCCCGACTAATGGAGTCCCCACCAGGTACCGGAAGGCCCCAACCCCTAACCACAGCAGAAAGACAAGGAGCAGCAAAGACCAGGTCCCCCACCCCCTAAGTCATGGAGTTAGCTATGGGAGTTAGCTATTACTTGAACTTTGGGCTGACATTTTTTCCAAGCTGATATGATCACACAGCAGATTTCTGTGATGACTTATATGAATAATTTTCTTGTTTTTCCAAGTTATTAAAATAGTTTTTTTAGCAATACAAAGAGTTAAGAAAATGATAGATACTAATGCTCCTTCTACTGTATATCGATGGCACTCATGTCACCAAGCACGCAAAGTGACGGTGAAGCTGTGATTAAAACCTTTAGCCAGACTGATAGATCGGCACATACCTGTTGCCAGAGAGCCTGGACAGGTGTGCAGAACCACAGTGCATGCATGTAACTGTCTGATAGATTACTATCACAGGGCTCGCAAATGTCTGAGTTACTGAGACCCAACTTGAACATCCTCTGTCCTGTGTAGTGAATTCTGTGAAGAGTATTGAAATGGATTAGCTGCAAATTTGGACTTTTTGTCAGTTTAAAGGTGTTTAGATAAATTTCTGACCAGAAGCTTTCATCGATGCTGATGCTCAAATCTGCATCCCATTATGTTATTGGAAGTGAAATATTATCTAGGTTGCATAGGAGTTTGTATATTTTGGAGAGAGTTTTATTCATTGAAAAATTAATCAGAGAGGTAACTACTTCTGGTAGCTTTATATTGTTATCTCTGTATTTGAGCTTTTTAGTAATAATAGATGTAACCGTTGTGCTATCCTAGGCACTTTCATTTTGGGAGTTGGGTCATGAACCCTTTTTCTTCAATGATTTGTGATCTTCACTGGTGTCCATGGATTACATGAAATCTTTCCACCTTTACCCACCTTTGTCATGGTAGGAATAACATGTCAAAATAAGGGTGGGGTCATCTAAGATAGCACAAGGGTTAAGTTGCTGATATTCCAAGAAGTTATTTATTCCATGTTTGTCTTGAAGTTCCTGGGGTGTTATGAATCTTCTATCAATAATTAAGTGCTTTAGTAGTGTTACGCGTCCTGCTTGCCAAGCTGGGAAGTGAATCATGTTTTGTTTATGAGGATGTTCGGGTTGTTCCAGATGGGTGTCATTTTGCACGGTTGAATTGACGATTTTGATATTTTGAGAAATTCCCACCAGGCTGTTAAAGTGGTGTTTATATTAATACTTTGGAAACGGTCCTGTTTTTTAACTGTTTGATTAATAAATGGTAGATCTGACAGGTTGATCTTTCCACATAACACCTGCTCCAAATCTAACCATGAGTTGGTTTCTGGATTATTTGTTAACCATTTTAAGATGTATTGTAATCTATTTGCAAGAAAGTAAAGGTAAAAAGTAAAAATTTCCTTTTACCTTGGTAAAAGGTAATTCTAAGCCTCCAGAGCTTTTTGCAGATTTTAGACTAATTCTTGCAGGTTCATTGTTCCATAAAAAGCTTGATATGGATGAGTCTAATGTTTTGAACCGTTTTAGTGTCAGTTGTGTGGAGATCATTGAGAAGAGATAGTTAGCTTTGGGTACGATTTTCATTTTAAACGTGGCTACCTTGCCCATGAGGGACAAAGGTAGATTGACCCAGCGGGTTAGATCGTCCTGTATGCTTTTCAGTAATGGGGTGTGGTTTAGCTGCACCAGTTCTGATAATTTGGGGGGAAAATAAATACCTAGATGTTTGATATTGCCTGATTTAACTGGTATCGAGAGTCTTTGCTCCGCATTGCTGTTAAGTGGTAATAAAACAGATTTATTCCAATTAATTGAGTAGTCTGATATGGAGGACAATTCATTAATAATTTTGTTTTTGCTGTTTCATTTACAGAGCGTGAATTATTTAAAAACAGTAATATGTCATCTGAATAGAGACTAATTTTATTATGGCTGTATTTCCTTTTAATTCCTTTACTGCTCTCATGCTGTCTTATTGCTGCAGCTAGAGGCTCAATAAATATAGCAAAAAGGGAGGGGGAGAGTGGGCAACCCTGTCCGGTTCCTCTTCCGAGAAAAAACCTGTTGGAAGTCTGTTTATTAGTTCTGACTGATGCATTTGGGTTGTGATATAATATTTTAACCCTTGTGCTATCTTAGATGACCC
The DNA here is from genome assembly GCA_037389245.1 of Oryzias sinensis. Classification (NCBI taxonomy): domain Eukaryota; kingdom Metazoa; phylum Chordata; class Actinopteri; order Beloniformes; family Adrianichthyidae; genus Oryzias; species Oryzias sinensis. The sequence goes on along the minus strand of CM074488.1, from coordinate 43,015,821 downwards.
CATGCTTGCATTGGCATGTTCTCCCTACCATGACAAAGGTGGATAAAGGTGGAACCTTTTTTCATTGAATAAAAAAGGTTCAGCGTGGGTCTAGATGACCCAACTCCCAATGTTAAAGTGCCTAGGATAGCACAAGGGTTATTCCAATTGATGAATGATTCTCCAAGCCCAAACTTATGAAGGGCAGTACTAAGGAACTTCCAGTTGACTGTCAAAAGCTTTTTCAGCATCCAGCGATAGTATGGTCATTTCCTGGTTTTTAATGATGGCAAAGTCTATTAGGTTAACGAGTCTGCTTGGTTGTAATTTTTAAAAAAATCGACAAAAGTACATTTTGGGGATTTTCTTGGTAACTGAGGTTTTTTGCAAACCACACCCACATTTCTTTTTTTTAAATCTTTTTTATTTTTAACTTGTCCTGTCCAACAGCTGAGCTGACAGATGAGAGCTGAAAGCCTCTTGTATTTCTAATAAGTTCATATCGTAAGTTATATGGTTTCATTCAGCATGAGCCAACAACTCATGTATTAAAGTGTTTTAGTTCCGTTAGTAGAATTTAAGAAAGAGATGATGACCGCATTGTTCCTTTGAAGGATTCTTCTGCTGTGATGTCATCTTTTTTTTCTCCGGGAGGGTAGGAGGGGGATTCACTATGCACACAATTTTGTTTTACATTGTTTGAGAATGATACGGGGTCAAAACTTTGCTTGAACGCGCAGCAGGAACTAAGAATTGGGGAAAAAAATGCAGTCCAGAATATCATGCCAGTAACAATATAGAAGATTTTGCAGCAGCCATGTAGTGTGCCTGTTTTTTCCTGGTGCTACTCACTTTAAATGTCTGATTGGGCCTTTTCCTTTAGGGACCTGTTGCAGTTGTTGTTTTCGGATCATGGTGAAAACAATCTGGTATTGGCAATCCACGACTGATGCAGGCCATAATAAATTGTTCTAAAATATTAATACATTAGTGTAATGATGGATGGATTACTGTCTGTTGGTGACTAGTTTCCTACAACTTCCATGACTATTTGGATTCCACATTTATTGAAAACAAACATTACTTTTTCAGTCAGACAACTCTTGCAGAATAATATTTATTTACAACATCTTTAGGTTGACATTCACAATTTGATTCACAACTTCGTTTTGGCATAAGGCTCCGTTCAATTCCTTGACACACTTATTTTTTCCATACACTTTTGGGTAACAACCCCCAACACCAAGATGATCCAGAAGAAGAAAATGTGAATGTGAATGTATAATCAGTGGGTAAATGAGATGAGGTGTGTTTTCGGCGGCATTCCATTTTTCACTTCATTTCATTTCATTTCATTTCATTTCACTTTCCAGTATGACTGCTATGTGTTTACCCGGTACCATTGACCGTTTGGCCGCTCCCTTCGAGAACCACTCTACGAAGGGAACATTCTATCTAGTGTATCTGCTATGTGTTTACCCGGCACCATTGACCGTTTGGCCGCTCCCTTCGAGAACCACTCTACGAAGGGAACATTCTAGCTAGTGTATCTGCTATGTGTTTACCCGGCACATTGACCGTTGGGCCGCTCCCCTTCACCAGGGGAACATACTACCTGAAGGAAGGGGAAGAATGAAGGGGAGCCAACAAGATTACACAACCTGATTCAATTTTTTAACACCAATGCAGTTAATCCTTCTCATTCGCGGCTTCCACCTGACTTAACATATTCATCATTCAAACCAGACCTAATTTTTTCTTTAAACCGCTAATATTTCATCAGAATTTAACCTAACATATCTCTGAAAGGCGGAAGAGGACCACCTTCCCATTGCTTTCAGCGGAAATGATGGCACATGAAGAGCAGCAGCTGTAGCAGCGCCTATTCTCAGGGAGTGCAGGGTGTAAAGGTCTGACGGAAGACCGCAGAACAAGCAGACGTCTTTGCAGCACCAGATCAAGGACTGCGGGGTGACATCGTTCGCCGGAAACGAAGAGCAGACAGGGAAGTAGGGGTTCGTAGGCTCAGGATGCGATGCATAGATAAAGACAAAGCATAATTAGTCTGGGCAAAAGAATATAGAAATAACCCAGAAACCGCTTAGTTTTTTAAATTCTTGATATAAATGGAATAACAGTGCTTTTAAAGAACAGTCCTGAGAAGTGAAATTTAGTTAGTTATTAAGTAAAAGTCCCTTTATGGATTCATTGCATCATAAAACCGCCAGAATCACAAATTCCAGTAAAGAATTGATAGAGAAATATAGAACCTGCAAGAAATCTCAACACCAATTTAATGTACACTAATGTAAGAGATGTAACCTTTAACAATTCCAGAGGGACGCACCTTCAGAAGGTCATCGAGGAGCAGGCGATGGAAGGGTAACCAAAGACCAAAAAATATTTGTAGATGAGGAAGATCATCATCCCAAGTAGCAATGGATCGCAGCTCGGCCGGTTATGACATCAGTGGTCCTCAAATAGGTGGACAACGAAGCACAGACTATTGAAGTTTTAATTAGCCAAGGGCATCTGGATACTGCAAAAAAAAACAAAAAAGAAGAACTTCCGATCCACGAGGGATCGTAGGTTTAAGTATTTTAGCTAGACTGAACATTAACATTTAGAGGCAGAGAATAACGAGCCTCTAAAGGAGATGCCTCTAGCCGAGTGCCATCTGCTAAAACAGGGCAGAGAGAAGACTAATGGACACAAGATTTAACTCTTGAACTAAGTTTGAGAGAGTGTAAGTGATAATTTCTCCGGTCAGGGTTAAAATTGCCCATGGTGTTATTAAACACTACCCAGTCAACCGATGACACATAAGATTATCATTTCACATAGAAACAGCCTCAATATAATCTCCATGGCTGAATTATCTCATAAATTGTACTATGCAAAATATAATAAATAAAATCTCATCTAACTACACGATCCCTTACACACCATTAGAGCTGTGAATTCAGGCAGCCGGACAAACACAAACCACTCTTCCTAAATCTTTCCCCCCAAAACCAGAAGGTGCAGCCTCAGAAGAACAAGTGGGGGGGCCTGGAGACACGACAGTCATTACCATAACAAAACCACTCCAAGCATAGAGAGGGAAAGATCGAACGCAAAACACAAAATCCAGAACTGGAACATGTAGCCCATGATCGAGCTACCCAGAACAAGAACACAAGATGAACAGATTAGCGTGGGAACAAAGCCACAGCAAATTTCAGGTGGCCCAATCATTGACAAATCATATTCAACCAAGAATGAATAAACAATACACTGCACAAAGCTAGAGATGACATAATGGGGAGCGGCAAGCATCAATAAACCATCCAGAACCATAGAAGAAAAATAAAACCGGATGGGTGGAGGACCATACAGTATAGACAACGTGGAAATACATTTTTTCCACTGAGATTCAAAAGATTAGGGATACAGAGGAAATTTGGCCACCCAGAAATCATCAATAACTCGCAAAATGAAGGGGACCCGTCGCCTATAAATATCCATTGCAGGGCTTCTGATAATAAAGTTGATATTATCAAGACTGCCACGACAGCTGAAAGGTAAACCGACAAACACGTCGAGCGCCAACTGAATGCCAAGGGACACCACTGAGAGGCATAGAGGCAGAACAGTGATAACATCGGCGATAACAGTCATCCTCAGCCTTATATCCCGTTCGGAGGAAAATCGTGGAGACACCATGGGCAGACGAAGAAACTTTTATACTAATCCTGAAGGCGCATGGGAAACCAGGCCACTGATGCCCAAAAATGAACTGCGAGGCGTTAACATGGTCCAGATCAAGAACGTCAACCTGAACACTTCCTAGGGGCCACCCTCAGTGGCGGCTTTGAAAACGATGCCCCGGAAGAATCCATCACATAGCCCCCACAAACCTCCAAACCAAACCAGAGAGAGAATAACAAATTAACTGTCCAGCCGAGAAAACAAGGCCGCGACGAGACTGACACACTCACTAATGCGGCCGACGCAAGTCCCTGAATCCAGGGCAGGACCCACTGGGGTACACAGAGCGTAAAAAACAAAACAAAACAGGCGTAGCAGAACCATTTGCAGAACGGGCGGGGGCAACGAACGAGGATCGCCGAGTGAATAAAATGAGCCATAGACACTGCATAAGAGAGACCAGTCATAGGAAAAATGTCCACAGAGCAGAGACTGGTCCAAGAGACACTGATTCACATTCTGACCAACCAGCAGCTATAACACGAAGAAAATAAACAGAAGAACTGCCATAATAATAAAGCCAGCATCGAATTAAAGATAATTAAGATTTTACACTCAGCTCCCAAACAAACAGCCACAAAAAAAAAATGCTAAAATCCACAACAAATTCAGCCAGCATGAGAAACCTGTCCAAACGAGGACCGCCAGCCTCCACAACCACAGAAAAGACCCCACGACCCCTGAAACGACAACCGGAGACGCAGAACTACGTCGCAGAAAAGGAATCAGAAGTGCATCATGATGGACCATGAGACAAAACTACAATTCCCAAGATCCTTAGGGGCGTGACGTCACCGAAGTAAACAGGAAGTAACACGCAGCCTTAGAAAACTACACGGGAAAAGGACTCCATGAAGCTCACCGTAGATTATAGGGGTGACCACGGCAGACGAGAAGACCCGGACCGCTCCTGATCGGGGAGCACGGACATCCCGAACATTGCGGAAAGCACACCCCCTGCATATGCACGCGACCGCGGCGAAACGAACGCGCCGCGCGCCGTCAGCCACCCGCCGATCGCCGCAAGGAGAGCAGACGTGACGAAACGAAAACCCCACATCAGAAAAATGGGGATCATCCATCCGAAGGACGGGGGGAACACAGCAAGACGCCGAAAGATAAGGAGACCCGCGGGCTCGGAGACCGGCAAGAATGAGCGCTGAAAGTAAGAGAATGAACAATCGTACACCTGACTTAAATAGGACGCTAAGCAGGTGGGTTAATTAACTGACCCGCCCTAGGGGAGTAACCTGCAATTCTGCCGAGTGTCTGCCCGAAATGCGATGAATCGCTATTTATGATACATGTAATGTTTGGCGAATCAAGCTATTGCTTTTGTAATGTCCCTGCCGCTGTCCGTAGTTCTGATTTACGACTGTCGCAAAGGAGTATATTAAAAGTACGTCATCTGAACGGCTCTCTCGTCTCGTGAATGTTTCTTATAAAAACCTTACCAGCAGGAATATAGATACGTTACATGGTGTCAGAACGCTGTCAAGAACAGTAAGAAACCTACGCAGCCATGACTATGCAGTTTGACCACCCAAGAATAGACTGGGAAGCGGCGGATTTATTCCAAGAGTTTGAAAGGTTTAGCAGCCACGTTAGCTTCGTGTTCGCGGGTCCTCTGTCCGCGCAAGAGCCCAAACAGAAGGCGGGCTGGCTTGGAACGTGGCTCGGCGAGCAAGGGAGAGAAATCTACAAAATGCTCCAGTGGGCTGACGGTGAAAAGGATGATCCAGTTAAAGTCCTGGACAAATTTGCAGCCTATGTAAGACCTCGGAAAAACAAGAGGATCGCGAGGCATCGCTTCAAGCAGAGGAAACAAGGAGCAACGGAGACGTTCGACCACTTTGTGAAAGACTTGAAACTTCTATTGCTGGACTGTGAGTATGGTGACCCAGATGACATGCTCGTGGATGCCATAATTGCTGGTGTGAGGGAGAAACGTGTCCAGGAAAGACTTTTGGACAAAGGTGAGGAGCTGACACTAGCTAAAGCTATAGAAATCCCTCAACAGTTTGAAATGTCACAAACACAGATGAGAATTGTGAGAGAGGAGGACACACAGGTGTCAGCAGTGTCAAGCAAACCAAGGTTTAATGCACAAAATAAAAAGGCTCACACTCAATGGCAGCAAAAACCCACACAACCAAGGCAAAATGTGCAAAGTAAAGCAAAAATGTGTTCCAAATGTGGGAAAGACCCCAAACACAAGTGGAGTAAAGGTGTATGTCCAGCTAAAGGATCAATCTGCTCATGCTGTAATAAGCCAAACCACTGGGCATCAGTTTGCCGCAGTCGCATGGTGAGTGCTTTAAATGTGGAGTCAACAAATGACGAGTGTGAGGAGGAAATACTGGACATCAACCTCACTACAGATGCAGTTCCCATAGCAACATTAGTGGACGATAAGTGGTTAGTGGACACTGACATCCTGTCTCAGAAGGTGCAGTTTAGGATCGACACTGGTGCAAGATGTAACACGCTCACTCTAACCTGCTACCAATCCCTAAACCACAAAGGTGAGCTTAAAACGTCTAAAAGAGTGCTCAAAACCTACTCCAACCACAAAATAAAACCAATTGCATCAGTTGACCTCCCGCTAAAATACAAAGCACACAAGGCCAAAGCAGAGTTTGAAATAGTGGACATTGCACAAGAAAATGTGTTGAGCGGCACAACCGCAGAGGCACCGGGCCTTATCATGAGACTTCACACTCTACAAGATGCTGTTGCAAACAAAGCAGGCGACGTTGGAAATGAAACTACAACGCCAGAGACGCCGGTCGGGCTTGAGAACTTCCCAGAACTGACTCACACTACAGGAACACTACCAGGTAAATACACAATTAAAATTGATCCAGATGCCAAGCCTGTTGTACATCCTGTGCGCCGACAGCCTGTTGCACTCAGAGCTAAGATAGTGAAAAAACTGCATGAAATGGTGCAAGATGGCTATATCACAAAGGTTGACCAACCAACCGACTGGGTGAGCTCTATGGTAGTAGTCACAAACAAAGACAAGCTTAGAATCTGCATCGATCCAAGCGACCTGAACAATGCTATAAAGCGAGAGCATTATCCCATGCGCACAATAGAGGAAGTTGTGTCGACAATGCCCAATGCTAAGGTATTCTCAGTCCTAGATGCAAAATCAGGTTTTCTCCAGATTGAGCTAGATGACCCATCGTCATTCCTAACAACCTTCAACACACCCATTGGAAGATTCAGATGGTTGAGACTACCATTTGGTATCAAATGCGCTCCTGAAATATTCCAACGCATTATGGATCAAATGCTAGAGGGCATTGGTGGAGCCACAAGTGTGATGGATGACATCCTCATAGCAGCGCCAACCCTAGAGGAACACAACAAAATTCTAAAGCAGGTTGTGCAGCGAGCTACGACTTACAATTTGAGGTTAAACTTCAATAAATGCCACATTCGTCAGTCAGCTGTGCCTTATGTGGGACACTTAATAACAGCTGATGGGCTAAAACCAGACCCAGCGAAAACTGAAGCTGTTAGGTGTATGCCGCCCCCTACAGACAAGGAAGGTGTTCGACGGTTCCTGGGTTTCGTGACATATCTGTCAAAATTTATTCCGAACCTCAGCGAAATAGACGCACCACTAAGGCAGCTTACAAAAAGAGATGTGGAATTCATGTGGCAGCCAGCGCAGCAACAAGCCTTTGAGAAGCTCAAGGATGTTTGCACAAACCCCTCTGTACTGAAATTCTTCGATGTGTCAAAACCTGTGGAAATATACTGTGATGCAAGCAGCACCGGACTGGGAGCTGTGCTGATACAGGACGACCGACCAGTAGCCTTTTCATCACGGTCAATGACAGATGCAGAGACGCGTTATGCGCAGATTGAAAAGGAAATGCTCTCCATTGTCCATGCCTGCACCAAGTTTCACCACTATATTTTTGGAAAACATGTCACAGTATTCAACGACCACAAGCCACTCGAGGACATCTACAAAAAGCCGCTGCTGTCCACACCACTGCGTATCCAAAGAATGCGCTTGCGACTTCAGTGGTATGACATCACAGTCAGGTACAGGAGAGGCAAAGATATGGAACTGCCAGACACGCTGTCTCGAGCTCAATTGTCAGACAAAACACCAGAGGCAGGAGGTCTGGAGTGTGTTTCCATGATCAACTTTCTGTCTGTGAGTGAAGAGAAATACACCGAGCTGCAGACACGAACTAACAATGAACTGAGTCTGCTCCAACAGGTTATTCAGCATGGCTGGCCGGAGAACAGAAGAGAGGTGCCCACCCCTGTGCAGCCATACTGGGACTCAAGAAGTCAACTAGTGGTAACAGATGGCATTATCTACAAAGGTATGCGTATTGTTGTCCCCCCCACCATGCAAAAAGACATGCTTCGCCTCATACACCAGTCCCACTTGGGAATGGTGAAAAGCAAACAGCGTGCACGCGAAGTGTTATACTGGCCAGGCATGAGCGCCGAGATTGAAAACATGATCAGAAACTGCCCAAAGTGTGCGGAAGTGCAAAACCGACTCCCCAAACTTCCTCTAGTGCCAACAGAAACACCAGAACTTCCTTTTGAAGTAGTTGGCTCCGATCTGTTTGAGTTTGAGGATAAGCATTACATCGTACTTGTGGATTATTATTCAAAATTCATTGAAGCAGACAAGCTGAAAGATCAGCGCAGCAGCACTACTATTGAGGCATTAAAAGCTCAGTTCAGCAGGCATGGCATCCCTGCCATCCTAAGAACAGATAATGGTCCACAGTATACATCAGCAGAGTTCAAGGAATTTTGCCAAAGCTATGGAATCCAGCACAAAACATCATCGCCACACACTCCACACTCTAATGGTGAGGCGGAAAGGGCAGTACAAACTGTTAAAAGACTGTGGAGCAAAGCAAAAGACAAATATCTCGCATTATTGGACTACCGGACAACACCACTTGAGTCTGTAGGACTGTCACCTGCTCAGCTGCTAATGGGCAGGAGACCTCGCAACAACTTACCTACAGCCAGAGCACTGCTCAAACCCACGTCCTATGATTCCAATAAAGTGAAATGTTTACTAGACAAGACAAAACATATCCAGAAGCATTACCACGACAGAAGAGCGGTCAGCACCAAGCCAGAGTTACAACCCGGAGATGAGGTCAGGATGGCGCCACATCCTGGAAACCAAAAATGGTCCCCAGCAGTGGTCGTCCGACCACACAGTGCTCCACGCTCCTACATTGTCGACAGTGAGGGCAAGCTGTTCCGTCGAACCAGACAGCATCTCCGCACGAGCACAGCTGCTGCCAATATATCGCGCCATACTATGCCCACGGAGGAGCCCTGGTGTGAACCTGCAGGGACGCCAGAAGCTAAGGAGGAGCAGCGTGCAGCAGCACCCTCAGAGCTACCATCTCAATCCTCGGTGGTTCCCCAGTGTTCTACATCTCAAAGGAGCGAACCATATCGCACCAGACGTGGCAGAGCTGTAAAGCCTCCGGATAGACTAGACTTGTAATCCGGCTACATCCAGTGCCAGATAGTAGTCAGGGACAGACGTGACGCAGACGTCTGATGGAAGTGACGTGCTGGTAACCTCTCCTTCCTAGATTAGTTCGTAATTGCTGGAAAGCTTGTTTATGATTATTACTTATGATTTGTTGGGTTATTTCAGAACATTTGAGCTCCATGTTAGAGCACTAAGACAGCCTTTATTTTGTTACTGTTGATGATCTTATTTATATTATTTTATTACTGAGAAAAGGGGATGTAATGTTTGGCGAATCAAGCTATTGCTTTTGTAATGTCCCTGCCGCTGTCCGTAGTTCTGATTTACGACTGTCGCAAAGGAGTATATTAAAAGTACGTCATCTGAACGGCTCTCTCGTCTCGTGAATGTTTCTTATAAAAACCTTACCAGCAGGAATATAGATACGTTACAATACACATTTTGGGTGTATGAAAAAATCGATTTGTTGATATATGGTGATATTTATATATATAGCGATTTTTGTATCAATTCAAAATGCTTCCAGAACGATATTTATTTCATTATTTATAAGCGTCCTTCAGTGTCTGACTCCTGTTTTCCACTTAAACCTCTCACCGCTAGTTTGCAGTAGAGCACACTGAGCAGCTACAACTACAAGATCTCAGAAGGAAGCAGCTTGTTTTGTTGTTATGAGACATGTACTACTTAGTTTTTACTAAGGATGGGTACAGAACCAAAACTCTGGGCCATGTTGCTGCCAGTATCATATAAAAGCGCGGATTGCGGCGCTTTGTAGTAGCTCAGATAAGAACGAGTGAAGCACCGCAAATGTGCAGCGGATAATGCACGGAGCATCAGTTAAAGCGGGCCAAAGTTCTGCAGAACCTCACAGCACTAAATTCTAGTTCAGCAACCTGATGGATCAGAGTGATGTGTACAACAGTGTGAAAAAAGGCCAACGCCGTGGCGATGAGCGGTGAAATACCAGTTTACTTTTGCATGTGAGAAAGCGAAGCTGCAGCTGCAGTGCAGACTGTCATGGAAATGAAGCTTCTTAGCCACATTAAAGCGCTCTCCTTTACCTTAAAGCCTTGGTTATACCCAGCCCTAATATAAGTTTATCAAAAAAGTTTGGATAAGTTGGGATATTAAATGTTTCTATGCCTGCCATAAGTTTGATGTCAAGAGCGTAAACACTCCACAAACGGCCATCCCTCAGCTCATATTTATCTGTGAGCATTATCCCCACTGCTCAAAACAAATCAATCACCTTTAAAACTGGGCTCTTAAATTGATCCCCAGCTAACTGTGATGAGCTCAATCTGAGGTTCAGCTCTCATGGGTCTCAGGATGCAGCAGAGCAGCTGATTCACCTTGTTGCTCTAATAAAGCTGTCATCATCTGCCAGCATGCACTTTTGAGGCATTGCTCCAAGATGCAGAATAATGGGGTTCTAACAGGAAGCAGTCCACAGGCCTAAGAAGGGTCGGAGATACATTATTATCTGTGGAGCTAAATTTTAATAGAATAATTAAGGAGATCATACAAGTTTCCAATGACAAACATAGAGAACTTATTCGGTTGAGCTTTAGGCTACTCAACTTCAGTGTAAAAGAGACACAACTAAGGAAAATAACTTGTGGAAAAACATTTGCAACTGGATCAAACTGAAGGTTGAAGTGCAATGGGCACAATGATTGGCGTTTACTCCATCCAACTTGACGATGTTCAGATAAGGACAGACATTAAAACTGTCCCTTCCATCTACTTAAAGGGCCTATATTACATGCAAAACCAACTTTTTGAGCTTCTGAGTTTATTTCTAATGTTAATTCCTCACGAAAAACTACCCCAAAGTGGTATTTTGATCTGTTCACACATTTCTGAGCATTCCACTGAAACAGCTCCCTGAGCACAAGCTCCTCCCAAACCATGAAAACAAGTGGGTTCTCACGTGATATCACAAATTGAGGAACCGCCCCTTCCAGGAGGATTCTGCACCACCAGCACCACCCCAGGCTACTCAACTCAACTCAACTTTATTTATATAGCACTTTCATACAGTAGTTGAGACAAAGTGCTGAACACAATAGTAAAAGACAAACATTAAAACATATTAAAAAACACAGAGGGAGATAAGACTATAGAAAACAGTAAAAAAAACAGTGGTCTCGTGTTGGGTTAAAAGCCAGAGCAGAAAAGTGGGTTTTTAAACGGGTTTTAAAAATGGACAGTGAAGGGGCTTCTCTAATGGCCAATGGCAAAGTATTCCACAGCTTTGGAGCAGCTACAGCAAAAGCTCTGTCCCCTCTGAGCTTCCGTCTGGACCTCGGTACCTCCAGAAGCATCTGATCAGCTGATCTGAGGCACCGGGCCGGCGAATAAGGAGAGAGAAGCTCAGAGAGGTACAGCGGGGCAAGACCGTGTAAAGATTTAAAAACAAGTAGAAGAATCTTAAAATGAATTCTAAAATGCACAGGCAGCCAGTGAAGCGATGCTAGGATCGGCATGATGTGGTCTCTTTTGCGTGCTCCAACCATGAGACGAGCAGCTGCATTTTGAACACATTGGAGACACAAGAGAGACGACTGGCTGAGTCCAAGATAAAGAGATTTGCAGTAATCCAGCCGGGACGTGATGAAAGTATGGATTACTGTTTCAAAGTGTGGAGGTGTTACAAAAGGTTTTACCTTAGCAAGTTGACGAAGGCTTACAAAGATTAACTTCACTACTGAGCTTATCTGTTGGTCCATCTTAAAATTACTGTCCAATTTAACACCCAAGTTAGAAACAGTTGATTTTAAAAAAAAACGTCAGAGAGCCCAGATCAATTAGGGACGGTCCACTAAGATCATTCGGTCCAAAAATGACAACTTCTGTTTTCTTTTTTTTAAAACTCAAGAAACTTAGGGACAACCAGTCCTTAATGTCATGGAGACATGACAGGAGCTGCTTCACTGAGAGATTATCCTTTCTAAGCGGCAGATAAATCTGACTGTCGTCAGCGTAAAGATGGAAGGAAATGCCGTGTTTTCTTAGAATGGACCCTAAAGGTAACAGATATAAAGAAAACAGAAGAGGTCTAAAAACCGATCCTTGTGGGACCCCATAGGAAACCCAAGCTGTGGTGGATTCGTAACCACCCGAACTGACACACATGGTTTTTTCCGCCAGGTAAGATTTGAACCAGTCCAGCGCTGCACCTTGAATCCCCACCAGGTTCTGGAGCCTAGAAATTAAAGTGCTATGGTCTACGGTGTTGAATGCTGCAGTTAGGTCCAGCACAACCAGAACAACATAATCTCCAGCATCATTGGCAAAGAGAATGTTGTTGCTGACTCTTAGCAGTGCTGACTCCGTACTGTGCAGGGGTCTAAAACCAGACTGGAAGGCTTCAGGAATTTTATGTTGGTTTAAGAAATCCTCCAGCTGTGAGTAGACTACTTTCTCCAAGAGAGGGCATCTTGGAGATGGGTCTAAAATTGGCCAGCACAGTACTGTCCAGGCTGGGTTTTTTAAGTATCGGCTGAACCGTTGCATGTTAAAAGGTGGAGGGGACGACACCAGCAGCCAGACTGCTGTTGATAATAGAAAGGACCGTCTGTGCAACACTAGGGAAGACCTCCTTGAAAACTTTGGAGGGATGGAGTCTAGGGGAGAACCTGATGGTTTGCTTTGACTGACTAATTCATTTACAGCTGGGCAGAGAACACAGGTCGAAGGGTCGGAGGAAGGTAGAGTAATGCCAGCCCTTATATTTGATACCTTATTGTTAAAAACTGTAAAAACATATTGCACAGGTATTGTGGAGGATTAAGAACAGAGTCTATCATTTTAAAAAGCACCTGTGGGTTATGCTGATTAAGAACAATAATATTAGCCAAGGACTCTTGTTTAGCATGTTTTACAGTGCCCTGGTAAAAGTGCCAACAATTCTTCAGGATTTGTAGAGAGATGAAACAATGAAACAAAACATGGTTGGAACTTAAAGCAATTATATCAATTTCATGTTTGCATTTGTAGAAACATTAAATCGCCCTATTAATAGAAATGTTTCCCTTGCAAGTTTTTACTTTTTTAATAATTAACAAAAGGTGCTGCTTAAAAGATTTGGCACAAACAGGACTCCATAGAGTCTTGCTAAACCACGTTTCTTCATGTCAGGGAGGTTGATCAATTAGAAAAGGGTCAAGTATTATTATTGTCAGTGTTGATGAAAGCCTCTGTGTGTGTGTTTGTGTGTGGGTCCTGTGAGAGAAAACAGGGTCAAGAATCATTAACAGAATCAATAAAGAAAAGGTTGATGTCCGTGATGGATGATGGCATTTCTATCAACAAAATCTCATTTATTTTCATTGCTTGTCACACTGCAATCAGCGAAAGGAACCGGGTGTGAAGACAGGAAGCCATACTTAATGGAATTAGTAAAGGGTCCACAATAACAGTGGAATTAAGTGAACCCGCAGAACAGAAAAAAGAAAATTTGTAAAAAAATCATTGTCCATCACAAAAGGAGCAGAACCCACAATGTGGGCACAGAGATTGGATGACCCCCCCTTGTGTTGTGTGAGATCAGATACCACGTTGCTGTTCCCCAAAAACCAACAGTTTTCCTTCCAACCATATACCAACATATTAAATTTCCTTAATCCAGGGGTTCCCAAAGTGAGGGACCATCAAAAATAAATCAACAAAAACTAAGTATAAAATAATTGCCATCAGTCAGTCATCATCCTTTCCATGGAGTATGTCACTTAATTAACATGCAGAACGGTCAATCAAATATCCTCTGATACAAAAGTTTCTGCACATGCTTGTTCCCACTAAACTAAAGGCCACAGATATGGGCTGGGTCCAAATTCTTTCACTACTCACTATATAGTGTACTAGATAGAGCGTTTTGAACATTTTGTTTTTTAGTGTTGTCTGAGTCTACAAAAAAACGAGTGCCCCAGAAATTTCCCAGCAGCCTCTGGGAAAAACCAGTGTGCATCGATCACTAGATTGGAAAATATAGACCGCAATGCATTACGTTTGAACAATTTTTGTGGAGAAAAATTTGTTAAATGCATTTTTTTTAAATAAACCAGCGTAATAAAACACTCATATTGATTAGATTTTCACTTTGTGAAATCTGTGATGTCATATTTGCCGTTTAAGAAAATTCAAATAGTGAGCATGATGTCTGAAGTGCTAGTAAAAGCTAGGGCATTAGACAGTCCCGTGCTATATAATATTTAGTAGTTAGGGAAGGAATTTGGACATAGCCCTGGCATTTTTCTTTCTCCTATTCTTCAGAAACATGTGAGTGTTCAGCGTCAGACTCCTAACCGTGGATGTAGCTGCTAATGTGGTTTATTTTTCCTTGACTGGTCCGAGACTGGTCACTGAAAATAAACTTCTAACAGAACACTCGTGGAGGGTTTCTGTTGTTGGTACGCCATGCTATGTGATGCTGTTGGCATGGCAACTATAAACACATGGGTCCAATTAAACAAGCTGTTGAGGGAAAATGACAGGTTTTTATCATAATAACTATATTCCATTTAAATTTATCAATTTAAATCAGAATTTTAGTTTGAATTACCTTAAAAATCTGCTTTTCTCTAACAGTTGAAAAGATCTACTAATATACGTATAAATACACACGCACACATATATATACAGTACAGACCAAAAATTTGGACACACCTTCTCTTTCAAAGAGTTTTCTTTATTTTCATGACTTTGAAAATTGTAGATTTCCACTGAAGACATTAAAACTATCAATTAACACATGTGGAATTATATACATATCAAAAAAGTGTGAAACAACTGAAAATATGTCATATTGTAGGTTCTTCATAGCAGCCACCTTTTGATTTGATTACTGCTTTTCAGACTCTTGGCATTCTCTTGATGAGCTTCAAGAGGTAGCCGTGGTACCGTTCTGTCTGGGAAATCCAGGAAACATTTTTTTTCTTAAAACAATTACAAATATTCTCTTGAACACATAGAGTTTTATTTGAAATTTCATATATGCAAAACATACTTTAAAAGCAGACGTTCAACAAGAACTGCTAAGCTGAGTAATCAGTATTAGACGTTTGGTCTGCTACACTGCTATGTTCTGAGATAACAGTTCAACATTCTCAACATACGTGTAAAAGGTTACGCCATTTTTTTAATAACTTTGTTGAGATGGTTACGAAATCATCAATTTTGAATAAAAAAATGATCAATACAAACCATTTGTTTAGAATTAGCAAACTAAAAAGACATATTATTATTGGGTATATAACATTTAGTTTAAAGTAATTTTAACAGCTTTTTAAACTTTTTTTCCCCTCTTTTAATGTTTGTATGGAACTCCTTGTTTTTGGATTTTGTTATAAAATTTGTTAAGATAAGATGTTTAAAACATTTTTTGTAAGTAAAAAGGACTTGCTGCATGGATAATAATTTTTACTACTTTCTAGTGATTTTCTTCTTAATATAGTATTCTTTTTCTAGTTATAGGCTACCTCTTTTTGCGGTGTGATAAACTGTTTTAAAATAGAGCAGAGCAAAGTCACACAGGAATATTCATTTTTGTAAAATAGTTTTAAAATCTCACTATTTTTGCATTTTGTACTTTGTACTTGTTTCCTATTTTTTACTGCTGTGACCATTTCCCATTTTGGTAATAACAAAGTCTCATCATAATAAGGTCAACAGAACGATTGGCATGAGAAAAGATGTAAGTAAAGATTTTATTTACAGAGTTTACAAATTTTATTGAAAACTTGACATGAATGCAAACTTTTTTTGGGGGTGACTTTTTTGGTTATGTGCTAATTGGATGTTTGAATGTTTAGATGGACATGAGTTATGAATAGAAAAACAAAGAGTGGGTGATCCACAGCAGGACGCCAGACATTCTGCCATAGTAAATCCTCAGGAGACGACAGCTGAATTAATAAATGCTGTGACATTCTGCTGGATTGCCTAGCATTTTCGGACGAGATAATGAGTGATTATCCAGCAGTTGGTGTGGCTAAAAAAATATATTTTGAGATTATTCATTTTTCCAGCTTCTCCGAGCAAGATCCTGTTTAAATGTGCAGAGAAAATGCGGCAGAGGGGTGCAGCACTTCATCATTTAGTGTAGCCAGGGTGATTTAACACTCTTTCCATTACTTATTAATGTTAAAACAAAAAACAAAAAAACAAAAAAACATGGACATAATTTGTAGCCTGCCAGGACTGCCTGTTTTCTCAGGCAACTAAAAGCTATCAAGTAAGCAAATCATGTGTTTATTGGTTTGACTTTGAGGACACACCTGTTCAGGTTTTCCTTTTTTCCTCAGCTGGGTTTCCCATAAACAGACAAAAATCCTCCACACATCTCTGATCTGCAATCTCACGGTTTGATGTCGTGGCTCATCTTGCAGAAAAGCATTGCAAATCCGCATTCATGCCCACGTTATTGAGTTCGCAGATGCACACTCAGGGCCAAATCTGTCATGAAACACAAAGGAGAATAATAAAATGTGCCCAACAGAGAGAAATTGATTGAAGCGGGCAAATTTAGGGATGGTGGGGGCCTCTCTATCTTGCTTCCCACCTACAGAACACAGGACGCCGTAACACATCTCCTGGATAGAAGCAGTTCCATTAGTTTCTGTCCTCCCCTCCCTCTTAGCCATTCATCTGCAGACGTAATGAGCAAAGAAAAGAGCAAGACGCCGATCCGTCAGGATGATTCACTTTCAATTTACCCAGCATTTGAGAGTGACGCTGTGCATCAGGCCTGTACGCTGACCTGGCCGGCTCTTTCGTTTTGCATCCTGACACATGATAATGACCCAACCGGGGGAGACATGACTTCAGTCCAAACTGCACATTTACTGGGTGTGACATCAGATTGTGGCGACTGGCGGCCAGCCAACAAGCAGCTAGCCTGGCAAAGAGCCGTTCTGATCTGTCATCCGAGTGTAATGAGGAGAAAAACTGCCTCAAAATTGGTGTTGTCATGGAGCAAAAGAAATCAATCACAGTGACCTGGTAAAACTTCTTGTTATCTAGTGGTTTTTGAATTTCATAATATAGACAGAAAGGATATGTGGATCTTAATGATATCGATCATAGGGCAAAAAAAGTCTTTTTTGGTCACTGGTTCTGCTACCCACTCAAAAAAATGTTCATCATAGTTTCACTTTAACTATGAGATCAAAGAAATCCAGGAGAACCTATTGTTTGATTTTTAAGGAATTCATTTATATAATGGAGCAGAAAATTAGTATTCAGCTCCAACGAAAAGGCAAACATTATGTCCCTCACAGACCTGTTACTTCTTCATCCCAAACAGTCAGACTGCAGCTCTCCGCCATGACCAAAGAGTTGTCAAAGGACACCAGGGACAAGATTGTACACCTGAACCAGACTGGTATGAACCAATCTACAACAAACAAGCAGCTTAAAGAAAAGAGATCAACTTTTGGAGCAAATGGAAGAAATATAAAAACATTGACAACCTCCCTCCACTCATGAAAATTCTCACCTGGTGGAGTACAAATGGTGGAGACATGGATTCCAACTCTCCAGCTGTCCAAAGATCCCCCTGCTTAAACCAGTACCCACGCTCCTCATGAGTTCTCCAGAAACAGGATGATCCAGTGGAGGATTGGGAAAATGTCAAGTGATCAGATGAAACTTAAATGGAAATCTTGGACGCCAGTCATTTTTATTATGACAGCCTCAGTCACTGCATCTCCATGTTTCTGCATCTGAAAAAACTGAAAAGTCAGGAAACACATTATTGTGTTTCAGTCAAAAAGTTGGTCAAAAAGTAAAAGATCATGTTTCAATAAATGATTATACTGTTTACACTACATTCTTGTTAAATTTGTTTACTTTTTTAAAATACCTTCCATTCACAAACCTCATGTAAAGTCCCATTAGTTGTCACATACCTATAGGTGTGTGCAATTTGTTCTCTGCATTTGACCATCCCCTGGGCGAGCAGTGGTTTAAACCTCCAATCCAAACCCCTTGATGCTGAGTGTCAAGCAGGGAGGCAGAAGTTCCATTTGTGCCAAAAAAAGTGATGTCCATGTCTTTGATGTAGACATGATCTTTGACCCATGTCTCATCTGTTGCTTCTCTTGTCGTCACATCATGTCGTTTCTCCATGTCGACACAATGGTCGACATTTGATGTCTTCTTTGCATGTAATTAAGCACTTTCAGAGAGACTCTACTGAGCATGTGCGGCGCTTCCCATTCTTTAGCACTATCTGTCTCTATGCATTATAATGTTTATATATTCTTTGAATCTGGAATGACCAGACTAAGCTTTTTTTTTTTTTTTTACTTTTTCTTTTTGTTTTCTCATCACAACACAAAACAAACATAACAATTCCCTGAAACAAGTTTGACCGTAAGTCCACATTCAATATAGTGTAAAGCAGGTAAAACAAAAAATGCATTGGTGCAAGATGTGACAAGCACTTCAGTTAAACGTATATACAACCACAATCAAAGGTACAAAGAACAGTCACAACCCCAAATAAAATGTAACCGCGTGCCATCAACGTTCAAAGACATCTAATTTTAGTTGTAGCAATGCTGTCATTTTTTCCATCAAATAAACGTGTTTGATCCTTTGTTTCCATACAGTTACAGAAGGTAATTTTACATTTTTCCAATTTCCTGTTATGTTTTTTTTTTCCGACCAGTAGTAAAATGCGCATTATATATATTTGATCAACATCAAAGTCTTTTGGAAATACACCAAGCAGATACGACAGAGTAATTAAAAGAATGTCATGTTTTACAATAGTTTCAATCTCCTTCTTAATATTTTTCCAAAATTTTACAGATAACTGGGCAATCAAAGAAAATATGTGTATGATCACCTATTTTTCCACATTGCCTCCAGCATAAGGCAGTGGATGAGCCCTTGGCAAAATTCGAGATCAACAGGGGTGTATGAAAACTCTTTCCATAGTTGGCTATTAATTCCTGTATGGCTGTCCTCACACAATGTATCCCATTGTTCATCTTCTATTATGCAGTTAAATTCCAATTCCCTTTTTTCTTTGATATTATATGTATTCTGTCTGGTGGCAGTTGAGAGTCTCTTATACAAGTTGGAAGCATGTTTATGTGTTGGAAGGTTTTATTCTGCGATTGTAGTAAAATATTGTTCCATGCAGTTTGGTGTTTTATTGATTCTGTCTCGCCCCTTGTCCTTCATGATGTAATGCCTGATTTGTGGATATTAATAAAAAATCAGTCGGCAGAAGACCAAATTGTCCATGAAGCTGTGAAAAGGACTTAAGTTCTGTTCCATCAAACAACTGATTAAGACTTAAAAGGCCTTTAGTGGCCCATGTCGTAAAGGATCCCACGTTGCAGGCGGAGGGTCTATATTACCAACAATAGGCATTGCTCTGGAAATTGACCCTGTATCAAGTAACATTTTTTTAAATACCGTCCAAATCTTAAGAGTATGTTTAATCCAATTGTTTCCAATTCTGATTTTGTTGACAGATTTTAGGTCAGTAAATGGAAGAGTAGACAGCCGCACCCCTTTAGTTTCACCTTGTTCCACTTTAATCCATTTTACTTCCTCGTCCTCTCTAATCCAGGTCACGATCGCTGTCAATTTAACTGCCCAATAGTAACATTTTAGGTTTGGTATGGCCAAACCTCCCTTATTTTTTGGCAAGACAAATGTTTTCAATTTAATTAGACTAAGCTTTTTTGAATGTTGTATGAGCTATATAATAGCAAAAAGTATTAGTTATTAAGTATTAGTATACTTAATAAAATAAACCTAAAGTTTACAACTTTTTGCTTGCTGAGTGAGCTGGTGGGTTGAAAACGGGGGACTGGCGCCACCCTGTGGCATAAAGGAAGATAACATCTTCAGATAAAGTGAAATTTTGCAGCTTGCAGACATTAAATATACTTTTAAATGGTAACAAAGACAAAGACAATTTGCATTGCATTTCTGTGTAAAAAAGTTTCCTCAGAATTTATACAAGCTTAATTGTGCACAAAAATGACCAGCTTAAGCAGAACTACCTTTTTCTTTTTATCTTTGCATAATGTTCCACCTCCTTCTCTTTCCAAAACGCCTGTAACTTTTAAACAGCCGGAGGCGAGCAGCATTCCCATGCAATTAAAGTTTCTTTCCAACCAAATTAGAGGCCTAATGTCCGCGCATGCAGAGCCACTCTGAGTTCATCCGTCACGTTTCCTGGAGCAAGTTCCTGAGGGAGGGCCGGTTAGGAGCAGCCATGGGAAAGTTCTCCCCACTTTTTCCGATTACTCTGGATCTTTTTAAGGAAAGCAACCGGCAAAGCTGCAGTGTGTCCGCAGCCGGGGAGAGGAGCGACTCTGAGGGAACCGGGTGAAGGAAAAAGCCGCTTCAAGGCTGAGAAAGGTCAGATTGGGTATATTTAACTCAAAACTCAGTTTTCTTTAGCTGTTAAATGTATATATTTTAATTTTTTCATTATTTGTATTTTTCTTTGGACTTGAGTAAGTTTTACCTAAAAATGTGTATGTTTAAATTCACAAAACGGAAGTAAAATTGTCAAAACTTACTTTTGTTTAGGGTCTGAACAATTGAAGCTGCTTGGACTTCACTTTTTCATCTGCTTTTGCGGCGTTTGAGGTTTTGTGGCATACTTTAAAGACACAGCAGTAGTTCCCCAAAGAGGATCAATGCAGCTCTGTCATTGTTATCACATCCTTCACTGACAGTCTATTGTCTGTCTCATCCTGTCAGAGGAGCTGCTGAAGAGGAGCTTTTTCCTCTGAGGAGGAAAAATCACAGGAAAAAAAAAAAAACAGCAGCAGAATAAACAAATAAACAAGTGTCAGTGCAAACGGCAAACTCTACACACAGGATGTTTGTTTGTGGCTGTGAAACCTCCAACTGTTTGCTTTGTTGTGCATTATTGATGACATCCAGCATCTGTTTTCCTTTAATCCAAAAAAAAAAAAATGTTATCACATGAAATCAGCTGAAAGATTGTTAGCTTGAAAGGATGTGGCGCTTTGCTGTAAAAGTCTTTGCCTCCTTTTTTCCGCTCTGTTTTCTTGGTTTTTGTCATGCTCTGTTTTCAAGGATGGGGTTTTCACAGATCAATCCATGATTTTTGGTGATTATCTGGTCATCTACTGTGTCACACTTCTAATTTCTCCCTTGTTTTTACCACGTTTCGCCTTAAATGTTTAAAAATCTTTATGTTCCCTCCATTAAGCCCAGTTTACTGCACGTCTGGGTCAACACCAGCATCTCCTGATAGTCAGAATGGCCTCTTTTGCCATCAACACTCGTTATTTCTGTTCTCTTCTAATGCTAACTATAGTAACATGTGTTCTTGCTCTGCTTCTGTGCATGGAGGCATTTCTTCTGATATCTTTATGATGCAGAGTTGGAGCCCACCCTAACTACGCCGTGAGCTCATGGAAGAACAAATAAGAAAAAAAGCAACAACTATTTTTTTGGAGAAAGATGAAGGAAAAAAGGAAAAACATTCAATTGTAAAAAAAAAAAAAAAAGGCATATTAACGTTGTGGTTTAGAAAACCGTTAAAGAGGCTTTCAATGGAAAGAAAACTTTGACTCTTGGGTGTGAAGTGGTGCTCTGGGCCAGCCTGTTGTGCAGTACAAAGGAAACAACTGTTCAAGGCTCGCACAACAACCACAAAAATGCTGTTTAGGTTAGAGATGTAAAAGGAGATTTTACCTCCTCTGCCTAATAGCTTTGGTTTGAACAATTCTCCTTCTGTCTGAAATGAGCTTATAAAACTTTATTTGTTTTGGGAAGTGTGCAACATGGGTTTTAGTCACGCTAGCTAAAAATCAAGAACAACTTGCCAAATTGCAGTTCTTTTAAGAATTCCTGTGATGATTAGAACTTTAATATATTTCAGTTTGCCCCAAAACTGATATTACTTGGTTGTTGATGTAAAATTAAGTAAAGATAAATGATTCAGACAATGATTTCTCTGCAAAGCATTCTGGGAAAGGATTCCCTTTTCTGCCTTTGGACCATGGTCAGCCTGTCCCAAAAGAACTGTTCCCACAGAGTAATTCTTTTCTTGCCATCAGCACGCTTCATTGTTGTCTGTAAAGATGTACAACAGGCGGACAACACCAACTTTTAGTCTGAATTGGGCTGACTTTCGTTTCGCTGAATCGCCGTCGTCACCGTCTTGTCTGGAAGTGACTTCACTGAAGCCTGACTTAAAGGCTAAATATTAGGACAGGTGATCCTGGGAGTTGTTGGAAGATTGTTGTAGAGCTGAGAATTTGATGCTCACTTGAAAAGAAGCCACACTCCATTTCGACTGCTATGTAAGGGTCAATGCCTGACCAAGTGTCCATTATCAGAAATAAACAAATGATACAGAAGCCTGAACCGTCCGACGAGAAGTGAAGGATGGTTGCTTTCCTGAAGTCCATTAATTTCTGATAATGGACAGGTTGAAGGGCATTATTGTCCTTATACCATGGTCACTTACAAAAGAAATACATATTTGATCAACTTTTAGGACTCTATTCTGGTTTTTGTTTTTTTGTTTAAATCGCTTTTTTACAAAAAGTGGACAGCGTCGCGTCGTCATGTTAATGGCTGAGCTGGCACCAACCTTCAACTGCAGCGGCAAAGGAAAGTGATATATCTATGCTGATCATCACAGTGGGTTGAATAAAGCACCAGTTCAGAGAAATTTCACATCTTACTGCTTGTTTTCGTCCAGATGATGAAGCAAAAGGTTTAAAGAAGCCATCGCAGTGATATAGAACATTTAAGCTATAAGTGACCGGAACTTCTTTTAGAGGTGTGCATTATAACTTTTTAATCCACACCCAGCAGCCAATCATAATACAGTATTCACCCGGACAATGATATAATACTGTTTAAGTAAAATGTTGTACATTTAATGGTACCTAGTTTTATCACGGTTCAACTTTTGCAGTCTTGCTTATCCACTGATATTTTTCTGAGCAATTTCGCATATTTTTGTGTTTCCTTGTCTCTTTTAACACCGCATTGTGTTCTCGGTCCTGATTGGCTGTTGACATCGTCAATCAATCCTCTCTGTAGAACACATTCAGTTTGCTGCATTTACATAAATCTTTGATCGGGAGCAGCTCATTGTTTTCATAATATTAGACTTATTTTACTTTAAAGGTTTGACTTTTAGAGGTATAACAGCCTTAAAACATCTACAATTGTACTTTGTGGATTTCATATATCACTGGTTATTTTTAGAGCCTAATCTCCGCGATAATCAAAGGAATGCTGTAAACCATAACAATGTACTTGCAGGAAATTTGACACAGGTATCAAATTTAGCCACTGAGGTGCATCCAGACTTTGCGACATGCTAGTGTTTCTGCAGAACGGTGGGCGTCCATCAAAAATTCACCTCCGAGGTGAGGGCAGAACCATTCGCATTGGCAAGCCCGCCCCACTTCCCCTCCTTGTTGCAGAGCAGAGCAGGGAGCTTGTGGCCCACCAAGTGTATTTTCTATGTCACAATCACAATCTTTTTCAAACAGCATTTTTCATCTGCTCCGGATTCACAACTATTTGAGGAAATGAAATACTCAGAATTGCATTTTTAAGTTTAATTTTTTTTATATATGTCCGCTGTCATCAAAAAAATTGCCACATGAACAAGATAAAAAAACACAAAAAACATTATTTTCATCAGAGTGGCTCCTCAATAGTAGACTATGAAGGTATGCTAATTGTGGTTCCTTTTGAACATTACATTTATAAAAATAATATTTTTTTATTTTACTGGAGCTCATTTTCTTCCAACCTAACCTTTTGTGCATTTTCCACCTATTTTAGTGACTAAATCTGTGTTGGTAATCCCTGAACCAACCATCTTTTGGAAGTAACTTTTAGACAGAGTCTGATAGAAATTCTCTGTAGTTATAATCTGTTTATTCAAGTTTATTAGGGCATGTTTAGAACCACAGATAAATACAGGATGGAGCACATCTATTAAAGTCACAAGGGGACTTCATAAACACATACAGTAAATAAGATATTTTTTTTGTGCTATCCCAAGGGGACCAGATGACCCGATCCTTACATTGACGTGTTATCTCTCCCATGACAAAGGTGGAGAGGATTCCTTGTAATCCATGGAAACCAGTGAAGATCACAAATCCTTTAAGAAAAATGGTTCAACGCACTGTCTAGTAGGGTCTAGATGACCCCACTCCTAATGTTAAAGTGCCTAGGATAGTGCAAGGGTTAAACTGGGGATCTTTGATTAGATAGATAGATGATGACTTTATTTATCCCACGATGGGGAAAGTCACGTATCTGTGGCAGCAAAAACAACATTCATAAATAACAGCAATTATATGTGAGGAGGGTTTGCTCAAATATTAGCTCGGGTCTCAACAGGTTAAAATTGATGCTTCAGTGGAAAGGGCCTTAACAGACTACATTATTTACAAAGTATTCTTGAGATCATTCAGAGACTCTGCCAGTACGGTGAGGTGAATGATGGACGCTTTTAGCGGTACTTTCATTTTTCTGTGACCCCGTTTGATGATTTGCTGTGCCACATAAAAAAAAAATTTAAAGTAAGAATACAATGAGATTAACTTTTTCTTATTGTTTTGAAAAATATGACAAAGTTCAGGAGGAGAACAAATGGCAATGATCATGTTCTCCTCCATGTTGGTTTTGTACTCCACCCGCTGATCGTGTCATCAACACATCACAAGCCTAAACTGAGCATCTGATTGGTTGACAAGATGAGTTTTTCTTTGCTAATGTTCAGATTCTTAAACGCCTACTTTTTCAAAAAAACTGTGCCTTAAATCGGAAACACCTTATATGTGGATTCATTCTAGTTGTGTTTACTGATATCTACCGGTAAGCGAGTTACAGGTATTGTTACTGTGCCAAAGCTTCTGACGTGTTACAAACAAGTTGTGAAAACAGTTAATAAAGTCCTGACGGACTTATCTCTGACACTTTTGTTTCACTTACTGCAACTTTAGACCATTTTTTGACGGTGCGCCTTGTGAAGTACGGAGTGTGTCCCAAAATGCACCTGTGCACTTGTCTCTTTTTTTTCTCCCAGGTTGGTTTGATGGATATCAATTTCATATTTTTCTTCCTGTAGGGAGCAGAGGATGCCCAGAGCTGACTGGTCCTTTCTGGAGAGTCTGCTGGAGGAGGGCCAAGAATACTCGACAGCTATTGGTCGTGTGTGGCTCACCATACTGTTCCTACTTCGCATGTTGGTGCTGGGAACCGCAGCGGAGTCTGCATGGGATGACGAGCAAGAAGACTTTGTTTGCAACACCAAGCAGCCTGGATGCACCTCTGTTTGCTATGATAAAGCCTTCCCCATATCCCACTTCCGCTACTTCGTCCTTCAGGTCATCCTTGTCTCCACTCCCACAATCTTCTACTTTGCATATGTGGCTATAAAAGTGAAGGAAAATGACCAAAAAAACAAGGGGAAGGAGGAAAATCAGGCAGACAAAGGCCATAGTGGGAGAAAGACGATTAAAACGGTGATAGAATGCAATGATAACAGCGTGTCTGGAAAAGATAAGAAGGAGGGGGATGGCAAGAAATGTCAAAAACCGAAACCAAAGGCTTGTTCGGAGACTCCTAAACTGAAAGGCCGGCTTCTGGGAGCTTATGCCTTCAGCATCCTGCTAAAAATCTTCCTGGAGGCGGGATTTATTGTTGGACTTTGGTTTCTGTACGATGGCTTTTTCATTGCGCCAAAGTTTGTGTGCACACGCTCACCGTGTCCCCATACGGTGGATTGTTTCGTCTCTCGCCCAACAGAGAAGACGATCTTCACCTTCTACACTCAGCTGATCGCCGCCATATCCCTGCTCCTCAACCTCATAGAGCTTCTGCACCTGCTGGTGCTGGCCATTTCGCATCGGCTGGAGAAACGCTGCCGTGCCCAACATCAGGACTGCCTACCTCGATTTGAGCATGTACCATCCAGACTGAGGACTGCTGGACTCCCAGCAGGGGCGTCACAGGCCAACAGCACAGGAAGTCATTTCAGCCTCCCCATACAGGGGGAGGGTGAGGTACAAAGTGACCCTTGTGGAAGTTGCACTGACATGACAGTGGAAATGAACTGGGAGCCGGCAGAGGCTGGAAGCGACCTACTTCCCAGCTATGCTAACTGCATCAAGCCCATGAGGAAACCGCGTCAATACAGATGTCATTATAAGAAACATTCTCCGCGAAATGGGCAAAACCCAAAAAGTGCAAATAGGGGCCCCTCAGAACAGAAACATTATGTCTGAGAAAATGTGTTTCATGCAAACAAAGCCTTTGTTGTATCTGAATTTTAGCACTTTTGTGTTTCTGTTTTAAATGTTGCACTGTGAAGTCAAAGCCTCAAAGGTGTTTGTGGAAAAGTCCTCTATTCAAGCTAAAAAGAAAATGAGCATTTAGGAAAAAAAACAGGGACGTATTTGGATCAAGTTGCTCTTTTTCTTGTTCACATAATGCTCAGGGGATATTTCTACTGTTTAAGTGTTTCTGCAAGAAAATTCAAGCTCAGAGTTTTTTTGTGTGACCACAGAGTTTTGTGAACCCTCCCTTCCTTTCCGATGGCTCTGTCCTCACCAGGGAATGTGCTGCTCTCTGATCATGCTCAGCTCCCGGGAGGATAATTGCTGCATGGATGCAGGCACGCATGCATGGACACACACAATATCTGTCTTTCCTTTACACC
The DNA here is from genome assembly GCA_037389245.1 of Oryzias sinensis. Lineage (NCBI taxonomy): Eukaryota > Metazoa > Chordata > Actinopteri > Beloniformes > Adrianichthyidae > Oryzias > Oryzias sinensis. Next base: position 42,988,867 of record CM074488.1, on the reverse strand, counting down.
CAGAAAGTTCAGGTCAGTTAATCTGAAAATGTGGTGGGAAAAAAACCCAGTGTGGGATTTGTGACCTCTATATTTCAGCTATGGGTGGAGCAGAAGGCAAAGAGACTCACTAAGGTTTGAAGGTTTGAAACCAGAATCGTATAGATAAACCATTGACTGTATATGAGAACTGGATTGAGTGACTCCTCCCCCTGACTTTTTAAACAGGAAGTGAAGTAGCTGATGGCTCAAAGACGCCAAAATCCCATAGACTTCTATAGAGACACAAACAGCTGTCCCTCAGTCATTCTATTGTCCAGTGTAATCATTCTTGATCTAAGAACTTTTTTCAAAATGTTCTTGATGATCCTCATTTTTTCCACATTTTTTCTGTAGTGAAAGTTATTCAAACTATGAACTGGCCAATCAGATGTCTCAATAAAAGCAGGCGATTTTAAGTTGAACATTCCAAATGTCTGATTGACAGATTCTCCAGAGCCCACTTTCAAATGATGGGGGTCTGGACTTCCAACAAGTTCACTTCTGATTGGATAAAGTGGTGGGAGGGACCTGGCTGCATCTGAGATGGCATCCGACATCATTGGCTAAAGCAGAAATGACACAACTTACCCTAACTCTAACCCAAAAGTGTTCAGAATACTAAAAAACAAAAAACAAAAAAAACTTTCATTAAAGCTTAAAGCAGTAAAAACAGCAGCTGTTAGGGGTGGCAGTTAAAATAGAGGTTTTTTTAAACGATCTGGGGGGACTTTCAGTTCCAGTCGAGGACGTCCGGTTCTGTCTATTGATGTCTGCAGTCAGGTCATTTTGACAATGGTTGTCATCGAAATGACGATTCCGATCGACCAGGACCAATCACTGCTTACCGTAATGTCCGGCCCCAACATGGCCTTATCACAAAAAAATAAGCAAATGATTTTCTACGGTTGACATTACACTCTCTCCATTCAGTTCTCAGACACAGTCAATGGGATAAACAGAGAACTTGATTAGAACTTGACTATTGATTGCACATTAAGTGGACTGAAAGCGGTACAGAAATGTGCAAATTCAAAGAAAAGAAACTGCATTTGTTAACTGTTCAGAAACTTTTAGTATTTATTAACTTGAGAAAAATGAAGTTTATATGATTTTAAATAAAGATGACACTGACAGATTGTCAAATGACATAATCTACTCCTTTGTTTGCTCTATTTTCCTCATTTTTGTTGAAGGAAAGTGATTTTCTGTGCTTCAGTTCTAATTATCATCATATTGTTAGAATATAAACAAAGCCAAACCAATGTGAGAAACGAATATACAGTAGATTTGGATGTCTTGAGGTCATAAATGAAGGGAAAATGTTTACAATGTTTTGGTTAAACTTAAGATACTTGTGTAAAATTCAGACAAGTTGGTGCAGTATTTTATATTTTGTTTGATGTGCTCTGACTTTTACCATATGGAGAAGCTGATAAAACCCAGACCTTTCCTCTGACAAAGGTTTTCCTCCTTAACAATGTGTGGAGCCATACGTTTATTCAGAGATGTAACGGCACAAGCTCAAGTACTACCCAGAACTGTCCCAGTGACGATGAGCAGTAATCTATAGCAGGAAAAAGTAAGCGAACTTCCAGCACAAACGGCTGGGGATGAGCATGAGGTCAACCGAAAACTAAAATATGAAAACTGATGTTGGGCTTGATTTTCCTGCGGTCTACCAAACTCTTACACAACTGGATGATTATAGAAAACCTCAGTCCTTAGAAAGGAATCTTGTTTTTTTCATTTCCAACCCACGTCAGGGAAATGTTGGCGATTTCTGTTTAGGAAATCTGTCCAAACAGCTGCCCAGTCCAACACCAGCTCTCCACTGGCAGCCATGTGCAGCTCTGTTATCTCAGTTTACATGTGCAGGAGTCCGTGCGAATGTGTTCACAAAAAGCCAAGAGGTCAGGGAACAGATGGCACATGCTGCTGACCCGTGCGGGCCCATTTGCTGCCAGCCCACTAACAGAACTTGTAGTTGATCCTTTCTCACATATTGAACTCTCATCTCCTTATCAGCCAGAAACTACAACTAAAAAGTAAAGGATATTTGCTGCCCTGTGGGATGAAAGTCCTCAGAGGAAAATTATGTTGTTAGTGACTTTAACATGTTCTTGTGGCATTTTCTTACAATGGAGGAAATATTTCAAGAAATATAAGCTTGAAACTGCATTTCTACGTGTTTCTTTAATCAAATTGTTGTGAATTGTGAGAGAGCATGCAGCAAACAGAATGATGATGGGAAAGGGGGCCGGCCTTACTTTACTCTAACAGTCCTGCCCATAACTAAGAGGTGAATTTCTAATCAACTACTGATGCTCTGCAGAAACTATGGCCTAAAGAATGACAGTTTTTTTTTATTTAGGCTCAAATTGCAGAGTCATAATTATTGGACCACGGGGAGCACTTTGACAATAGATCAAAAGATGATCGGAGTGGGACTTTATGGGAAAAATTCATATTCCAACACTCATTGGTTAAAAATCTGCTATTCATTTGTTAAAAAGCCCAAATAAATGAAGAGAGGCATTAGTAAATAATCAATTTGGAGGCATTTTTGTTTGAAAATAAAGTGAACAAAATCTGAATCCGAAGTACTTTAATTATCCCACATGTGGGAAATTTGAGTAAAGAGTAAAGTGCATGGAATGAGCTCTTCTGAAGGAGTCTATAAGTCATCTTCAGCGGTTTAGTGGGAATGTCAGGGATCAGAGCCGCTGTGACTGTACTTCCTGACATTGTCAGAGTCATTGCTGATGCATTTCCTTTCTCTGATGGTGAGCCAGACATCTGTCTGTGTACTCACAAATCATGCAACTAGAAGAATTTATTTTCAGCCCAGACATGTCTGTATTCTGCATGGGAACAAGGACTTTAAGCATTTTTTGTACCAAATGGTCTATGTTGCCTTTCCTTTCGGTAACTGTACTGTTAAATGCCTTGAATTTGGGTGGTGGTGGTGGTGGTGGGGGGGGTACCTTCAAAAATAACTAAATCACCTGCACAGATATTTTAAGAATGTTAGGCTACAAAGTTCACCTCATAAAACTCTTGATTTCACATTCACACTGAGGAAAAAGTCACCAGCAGGTCCTAAAATAGCAACTGGCAGGCGGATAAGTTCCTGGAAGTGAGATAACATCTCCACAATTATCTGCAATCTGAAGGATGGAAGGAATCACATGACTTTCTCTACCAAACTCCACTTTTTATGTCTTGGTGTTTACGTTGAGTCTGGTTTGTTTGAGGAAAAGACAAATATGTGCTGACTGTCTTTGTTTCTTTTGACATCTGCTCAAACAACACGGACATGTGGTCTAGCCTGTATATTCATAACAATGTCATCCTCCCACGCCGTGCTCCAAATTTGACTATTTATTCTTCTCGGCTAAACAACACAGCGGAAACTTTGAAACTTCCTAAATTTCAAAAGTTGGCAGGAAGCGAGTTTCCTTCTTTTTCCTGTTTCTGTGTTGATTGGCCCTTGGGACTGAATGATGGGGATTGTTCTTTCTGACAATGACGCTATAGCGGGCAATGCTGTATTGTTGGCCTGGTTTCATGACTGCTCCATCAAAGACCAGTGGTGGATGGAAGGAAACAGGCAGAGTAAAGGCAGATGTAAAGAAGCAACTGTGTGTGTGTGCATGTGTGTGTGTGTGTGTGTGTGTGTGTGTGTGTGTGTGTGTGTGTGTGTGTGTGTGTGTGTGTGTATGGGAGGGGTGTCGCTCAGGTTCATTAGTAGGTCATCCTTCAGCTTTTAATTACCTATATAGCTGAAGTTGTATAAATAGTTTTGATTTTTCAATATGTCCTGATGTGTGAGTTTATTTTCACTGCTTTGTAATGAGCAATATATAAAAAATAGGTGAAGCTTTGGTGAAATTCAAATAATTATTTTTGGCGTCATATTACTTTCTCTTCTGTCCAGAAACTGCACTAGTATTTTTAGAAAATAATACCAGACCACATAATTTCATGCTCCCATGCGTTTGAAACAGTTTTTGACCACAATCCTTAAGATTTGTCTAAACCACACTTTTTAGTTTAAATCTTTTTTTTTGTTGCTATTGGACTTATTTCAGTGTAAACAGTTGGTATCTAAGCAGGTGTTGCTAGATTTTGTCATTTCTGGATTTTACACAAATGTATATTTTGAAACAGGAATTGGACCAAGTCAGGTTAGGTCAAGGCCAACACCCTTTCATTGAAAGAAGAAGGGACATGTTGGCCTTCCAGTATTGTTTACAGGGTGGGGGGACTGTTTGCAGCCAATCCAGTCAGGATGTCAAATCAGAGTTCCTTGACAGAAAGAAAAGCCTGCATCACCCATCCTCCCCATCATCCAACCAGAACAATGCAGCACCTCCCAGCATCCCCTCTGGGTTCCCCGGAGCTGCAGTTCCCACAGTACTGTCAAGGTTTTAGGAGCCGGGCCTTTGGGACGCCACCGACCCATCCTCTCATTGTTTCCCAGAATAGACCCACACCTTTCCCACACCTAAATCCTCCACACGGCTTCCATGTTTCAACAGGAAATGTCCACCTGGAGGTGAATCTGTCTTTGACTTCCAAGTTCAACTAGATTGGGGGGGTTGGCAATGCAACAATGACAACCTTCTGCAGCAGAATGGCAGTGTCACCGGCAACCTTGTTATTTTTTTTTATATCTGCTGTCCAGAAAACAGAGTGAACTGCTTTGTCTTTTATGATTGGCCACAAAACAGGACAGAAGTTTTGCTTCTTAAAACCTTTTATACAGTGGCCCTGAAGTCTAAATCACAACAACGAATCACTCAACGCAAAAACACATCACATTTCAAAACTGAAATGAAATACGTAATAAAAATGAAACGTGAGGGAAAACAAAAGTCATTTCCAGAAATGAAAATGAAACAGAATAAGAACCAGACAATGTTGGTACTATGGGACATCACTGATGGGATAATGATGTTTGATTTTGATGCTTAAGGTTTTTCAAACCTCCGGCTTCCTCCCACCGTCCAAAAACATGCAACTTAGGTTAATTCACAACTCTAAAATTCTCCATAGGTGTGAGTGTGTGAGTGAGTGAATGGGTGTATGTTTGTGGACATTGTACCCTGCGACAGACTGGCGACCTGTCCAGGGCGTCCCCAGCCTTCGCCCACAAGTGGCCGGGATAGGCTCCGGCAGCCCCGTGACCCCGAAAGGGAAAAATGGAATAGAAAATGAATGGAAAAAAAAAATGAATGAAAGGTTTTTCAAATGCGTTTTAAATGTCCGCATACTAATAAAAGTTTCATGGTTAGTACGGAGCAGATCCTGTATGGCTTCATGACAAATAACGGTAACGCTTCCTTTTATAGTACAGTACTTACAGTGTACTTAAGTGGTATTTACATGGTACTTATAGTGTAACTACTGGGTACTTTCAGGGTACTTACATGGTACTTTCTATGGGACTTTACTGGGTACTTACATGGTACTTTGTGTGTCTACTCTGTACTTACATGGTACTTACTGTGTATTTATATGGTACTATTTGGTTCATACCTATGTGGTACATACTGGGTATTTATAATATTCTTACAGGGTATTTACATGTTGTTCAAAGGTGTCTTTTATGGTACTTACCACATGTAAGAACAAGGTAAGTACAAATAAAGTACCTTGACCTTTACTTTGAGTCTGCACTGCATGTTCATAGTATTTACCATGAATTTACCACAAAACTACCCCTTAAAGTACACTGAAACTGTAACTGTAAGAAAGTCAGCCTATTTCACTCAACACCATAGTACTTTCATTACTAAATACTGGGTATGTTCATGAATATTACTTGGTACATACCCCATAAGTACAATGAAACTGTAACTGTATAAAAAAGAAAGAGTCAGCCCTATTTCACTCAACTACACTGCTTTTCATTACTAAATACTGGGTATATTCACTTGAATATTACTTGGTACACCCTTAAGTGCAATGAAACTGTAACTGTAAAAAGAAAGTCAGCCTATTTCCACTCTATTACTTAGTACTTTCATTACTAAATGCTGGAGCTATGTTCACTTGAATATTACTTGGTACATACCTTAAGTACAATGAAACTGTAACTGTAAAAAGAAATCAGCCCTATTTCCATTCAACTACGTGGTACTTTCATTACTAAATACTGGTATGTTCATGAATATTACTTGGTACACTTACTTATAAGTACAATGAAACTGTAACTGTAAAAAGAAAGTCAGCCCTATTTCCACTCAACTACATGGTACTTTCATTACTAAATACTGGGTATGTTCACTTGAATATTACTTGGTACATACCCCTTAAGTACAATGAAACTGTAACTGTAAAAGAAAGTCAGCCCTATTTCCACTCAACTACATGGTACTTTCAGTAGTAAATGCTGGGTATGTTCACGTATTACCTTCTCGTACAGTGTACATATACACACTTGGTCTTCTGACCTTACCAAGAGAGACAATGCTAAGTTGTTGGCAAGGGTAAAAGTAACTACGTGTAAACATATTCTGACTGATTAGCTTCTTGTATTTATGAGGTGAGTTTAAGAAAACAAGACAGCAGTGAAAACAACAATCTTTAATATGATGCGTTCTGCAGCATACAGTGTCATCACAATAAAATAGGTTTAAGTACAAAACAGTACAAAGGAGAATTCCAAAAAACACATTATTGGCCTGAGGGTTGTGCTTTTGTCCGGCAAAGTTCTTTCAGCAGAGTTTGGTATGATGCGGAGGACTTCTTCAGGGTTGTAACTGCAAGAAAATTCACAATATGAGCTCAAGTGGTGTATAAAAAGCTTATAACGACTTTGATGGAAATTACAAAATATATTTTACTTATTTAGTATTTTCTGTAATGAGAGTTTGATAATTTCTGTGAATTCTTTATCGCTTTGACTGTAATGCTTGAAATTAATCAATTATCCTCATTTATGAACATGACAATAAATTATTCAAAACTTAACTTTTTTTAAATATTGTTCAAAAAATGAATATATATTATATAATGTCAGGAAAAGTGTGCATCCTCCTCAGAAAAAGCGTCAGGTTTATTTCTGTTGTGAAGTGGATCTGTTTGGGTCAGGTCCTGGTCAGAGTTTCTAAAGGTGTGAATTCTCCTTTCTCATTTTCCTGTCTTCACATAACGCCTTCCTCCCAAGGATAGAAAAAAAAATAAACTGACTGAGATGTGGCCGAAAAAACAAACAAATAAGGTAACAAAAGGTTCAGAAGTTCACAGAGAACCACCACAACATCCGACTGTGGAAAAGTGTGGGATACATCTCTGATGATGCAGAAGACCTTTCACTTAGAAAGAACATCATCAGTTCTGATCACGTCATCTGGTGTGGATCTTCTTCTGCTTCCTCCCACAGTTCAAAGACAGATTAACTGATGAAAAATTCTTCCTGTGTGTTTGTGATGCCCTGTGACAAACTGGTGACTGGATTACCCAACAGTACCTGGGTTGGAACCAACAAACCTGTGACCCCAAAATGGATTCAGTGGGTTCTGAAGACAAACGCATGGAAGTAAAATTGCTGTGATTCTTTTTTTTTTTTTTAACAAGTGAATGTTTTTAAAAAGTTCTCTAATAGACATCTAAAAATTTCACAAGATTAGATGTCTTCAGGTAGACGTGTAGGAGACCTCTATATGCAGATATCTATCACTAGACATCTAATAGAGTAACACAATGGAGCAACTTCCTGTAGACATCTACACTAAAGGTATATTAGGTGTATTAGATATATTAATAGACATCCTGTCTAGTGAGTAATGACTGGATGCTGTTGAGGTTCTTGAGACCCACTTTGATGATGGTATTTTTGGTGTTTTTAACATGTTTTTGTGACCTTTTACAGATGATGGTGGACCTTTATGAAGAAAAATTAAGCTTAAATTTGTTTTTCTTTATTCAAATCATTGTGAATCAGGGGCAGATGGAAAAAAGGCAGTTTGAAAAAAGTGTATTTATGACGTAGAAAATATGCTGGGTGGGCCTCATGCTCCTTGCTCTGCCCCCTCCTGATGCATCCACTGGCAGACAGAATAGATTCATGTACGTCTTTGTTTTCCTCCTCTGAGCTGGAATCTGGATCAAAACTGAACAGCTGGATAGCTCAAATATTGCTCGCCATTTTTGTTGCACCACTAAAGTTAGGTAGGGAGCCGCAGCTGGTCCTTATAAAACTAGTCTATGACAGAAAGAGTTGTGGATTAAATGAGGAAGTCTGAAGTGACGGTATTGCTCAGATAGCTGGAGGAGAGCGGTGAGAAGTTCTGAAGGTGTGACAGAGGAATTCAAGGTGGATGTGCGACTGCACCAAGTATCTGCTTTGAGCTCCTTCTTGTTTCTATGGTGATGGACAATATTTAGGCTCCACCCACCAAGTTTAATTTTTGCCCACCAAATCAAAACTTTTGACATGAAATAAAACCTCTGATAGTCTGTTCTCTAATCAAAGCCACACCCATAACCGCTTTGATGTTTGATCCTTAAACTTTGACAGGGATTTTAGTCCATGACTAACAAATACACATGGATGAAATACATAGAAATGACTGCCCATTATAGTAGTATTTGAAATGAATTTTTTCTTTATTCTTTAGAAAATTTCATAACAGACGTGGTTTGCATTTATTTGTGCATCCTAACAATAAAGCTTTCAAAATAAAAGTCTGGGAAAAATTTTAAAGCAGCTTGTTTTTCAGAAGAGACCACCAACATCGTTTTCATCAGGACAAAAAAATCCATTACAATTAAAAAACAAAACAAAAAAAAATATCAAACCTGAAGCTGTGAGTCTTAACTTTCACCATTATCTGTCTGAACATACAGAAATGACAGCATTGGTTTGAGTCAAGTTTAAAATGATACAGACAGGTGACTTCTGAGGACACAGGAGAGAAACGGAGAACAGAAAGAAACTCTGTAATCAGGCCCACACTTTATAATCCAAAAGCACGATGAACAGTGGCATCCTTGATGTGCAATGTACTAGAACCCTGTACAGAACACAGATGGGCACCACTAACGGTGGAATCTCATCCATGGCATTTAAAGTTAATGTCATTTTAAACACTTTTTTCAATTCCTACAGAAATGTCCTCAGCTTATCCAGGTAGGGTTGTGTCTTTAGGGGGAAAGCAGGTGAGGTGATCACAAAGAGAGGTGTCATTGTCCTGCGAATCGCCTCCCCTCTGCTTAAAGTGCACTTTCGTCCTTCTGAGAAACTGCAAAACCAAGTCTGTCACTCTGACGCGAGTTAGCTCTTCTCAGGTCGATTCCTGTTCAGAGCCGCTTTAGGTGTGAACTCCAGTTTCTCTTTCAGGCTGAGCACCTGGGTGCTGTCGGTCCCCGCTTGTTCCTGCAGCTTCCTCTCCTCTCTCTGTTCAAATATGCTCTTTTCTTCCTCTTGAGGTTTAGGAGTCCCCCTGATGAACCATTCCAGGTTGTAGCCCACTGCTCCCACTACAAAAGCCACAGGGAAGGTGACATACGGCGCGTAAGTCCGCAGCGCAGTCAACAGCAAAGGCCACATAGCTGGGCATCAATATGGCTCCTAAATGCAGAAGAGGAGAGAGTAAAATGTTTTAAAAAAATAATACATAAAATAAAAATGAATTGTGCAACAAACATTAATTTAAACCTGGGGTGCCCACACTTTTTTTGGCGTGTAAATCCAAAAGATCTACCCATACGTACCTATATGTATGTATATATACATACATGCACACACACATGCACAACATAGTCACAGTCACTTTAAATTTAACTTCAAAGTTAGCAACTTATGTGATATTTTTAGAAAGAAATGCCTAACTAATCATGGCCTGGAATTATGCAGCAAAGTGGCTATTCAACTTTAAAGTTGACAACTTCTACTATATCTTCAGTCAAAAATACTATGTTTATGTACTAATAACTCAAAAACTACACAGTAAGAGTACACACACACACACACACCTTTGTGAGGAGATAGCTTTGTCGTGGTCCTTAATAGTATTTTTGTAGTGATAAATAATTAGAACACATTAGGTGTTTTATTCTGAAAACAGAAAGCGCGTACAGTATTTTTTTCTTTTTGTTTATGTTTTCTTTGATGTCCGGCGATCGCCCGTGACACCCTTTGCGATCATCACCGTAATGAGCATTCCTGCTTTAAACAAAACGATTAAAAAGAAAGCTCCAAACACAAAACCTGTACTATCACCCTTTATCGCAGATGTGGGCAAACTTTTATCACTCCTGGGTTCAAAATATATCTATCAGAAGGGCTGCACCAGGAGAATATGCATGGAGTGTTTTGGTAATAAGAGAGAGAGACAATACAGATTCTGCATGAAAACATGCTTTAATGTAGACTGAAAATTTTGAAGATTTTAATTCAAAATGGACTTTTCGCATAGTAGAACCACTTGCACCTATGGGTTGATGTCAATCAGGGAAACAAAAATGCTGTGTTCAGGTGGTGTTGGAACAATCTGAAAAATGCCTGTCTGACTTGAAAAACACACTTTTAGGTCAGAAAACCAAAACCTTCCAACACCACATGAAAGCACAAACACTTTATGATATGAACCAAGAAAAAGGTCGATGTACAGTACTTGTAGTGCACCATAGAGAGACACTGGAATGACAGGGAAAATAAAGCATCATTTAGGAATATATAAATTAATAACAGTCCATGGTGGGCCGCAGTTTACCCACCCCTGTTAGTTGAAAACCAAAACCATGTGGCTAATTTACATAGAAATCACTTTGTTTTCAGATTGAAAATACTCTAATTACAAAATCTAGAAGATTTTTTTAATGAAATGTGAATAAGATACTTTTATTAAAGTTACTAACAGGTGAGTATGTTTGAAAAGTTTTTTTCATGTAAAAATAAAACTAATATAATATAATATAATATAATGTAATGTAATATTGTGTTTTTTCCTGTTAGCCGAATAAAATAATAACCTTTAAGGTTCAGAAATCACCAAAGTCGCGCGTCCATAATAAAAAAAGGTCAAATCTGCTAATAGAGTTCCGTCTCTCTGCCAGTCCACTCCAACAAAGCGGTTGAATATTAAATAACAAGTATAGGAAAAACAAAGGAACAGATACAACAAGTCCTCAAAGAAATTAACATAAAAGAAGAAACGCAAGTTTAAAAAAAAGCCGCTAGCCTAAGGTTCATATATCATGTGAAAGTCATTACCCAAATGCACTACTTAGCTGGAGTTTATCGGCGAACGGAACAAAATAGTGGGAAACATAACTGTAAATAAACGGATCTAAGCAGCGGAATGAATTACAATATCACTAACCATCAATAGGAAATCTGCTGAATAGATCTATAATATAATATTAATACGGTCATCGTGACATTAGCTGATTTTGTAAGCGTTCACTCACCTTTACCATTAGCATTAGCACGTTAGGTGCCGCAGTGACGCAATTTCCGTAAGTCTCGTGTGTTCTTCCTGGTTCAACGTCACTGTTAACCCATTTGTTAACTTATGTCATGTTATGTCCCGTGTTGTAACGGCTTTGTACTGCTTTGTTTTTGAATGCATTTGTTCATATGTTGTGTAAATGTGTTTATATTCAATAATTTAAGTAAAAATAAATAAATAAATTAAACTGGCTTCAGGGCTTCAGGCTTGAGGCTCTAGCACCACCTAGCGGCAGATGCATCAAACTACACCAAGATAAGACGATAATTCTGGCATTTGACCCTTGAACACTTTCGCTATGAAAATTCATACCATCACTTTTACCTGGTAATTTTTTTTACAACATGACCAACAAAAAGTACTTCTCATAAAAAGAAATGGATCACAATATGACAACACATGATACATTAGAGGTTTTCTTTTAATTTAAACTGTGTAACAAATGGAAAAAGTAAAACATGAAGTTCCTAAAAAATGCTATAAAATGAATAAAAAATTAGAAATCGGAGAACAAAACATTTCTAAAAAATAATAAAATGATACCAGAAACTTGGTCTTTGGTCCACCCATTCCTGGGACATGTGAGACTTCCCCGGTGAAGGCACAGATTCCTTGACATGGGGCATATTAAAATTCATGTAAATAGTTCATGTAAATGTTAAAATCACCCAGCTAGTGCTCTAGGGTTAAAAACAAGCAAACGAACAAATAACTAAAATTATTTAAAGTCTGCACTTATAAATACAAATTCATGGGTATTGCTATACAGGAAGTAATGCTTATAAATCAAACAATCTAACTAATAACTGCAAAAAAAAGGTTTATTAAACAAAATCTTGCCAATTTATCACAGAAAACTTCTGTGCTACATTTAACGTTGAAGAGTAAACATTAATACTGAGGTAAAACAGAACTTTTTCAAAAATAATAAAAGTATTTCAAGTTTTTAATTGAAATTTTTCCACTCAACTATAACAACCTAGTTTATAATGTGTTCAGAACAATGACCAGCTCAGACCACACGGCCCTGTGAGTGATGAGAGCTAATTAAAAAAAAAAAAAAAACATACTGAGAACAAAACGAAAGCATGTTACATCCAAATTTGTGATCCTTGCTGACATTGATGTGATGAACATGAATTTGGAGTTGGGAAATAATTCTTTAAAGCAGTTCCTCCCTCTGTGGGGTCCATCTGGTGGATGCCAGGACTGGCGTGTGATCAGTCCCGACTAAAATAGAGAAATGTGCTTATCCCCCACAGGCTAACAACATCACTTATGCCAGTCCTGCTTTATGGGAGAACTTGGCAACATGGACATTATTTAATAAGTTAAAATTTATTTGCAAATGAGATTTGGAGCTGGCCCTGCCAACGTTTTAAACGTGGAAATAAAGCCATCTTATCAATCCAAATCACCAGCTCTGTCTGGGGTAACAGCCTAACCCTGAAGCTCTGTCGCCCTGCTCCGTTTGTCAGAGTTAATTACTGCTGTCAGGCATGGCCAGCAGTGGGATGTTTAATCATCACACCAAAAGTGACAGGAAGTGGAACCACTGTTTGATCTCATACAGGGAAAAAGGTCTGCAGCTCACCTCCAGCTGCAACTCTGGCACAGACTGTGCACATTTCAAAAACACACGCAAACATGCAGGATAGTCAAAGAAAAGATGACACGATGACAACAAATCACTTAAAATCTTTATCTATTTATTTTAAACATTGAGATTCATGGCAGTAGCCCAGATGAGAAACAAAAAAAAGAGGTGCTTTGGGTTAAAACAGTCGGACAACTGACAGTCAAAAGAAATAAATCTGTAATCAACATGTATTATAAAAGTTAGTCTAAAAGCCTAAAACATCAAGAGATCTATATTTTTTAATGTGCTTGTAGATAGTTTTGTAATTCGTCCTAAATTGATTAGAAAATCTTGTTTTTTTTCACATAAAATGGTTTGGGGACCACGGGATTTCCTCTCTGCTTTTTGCAGATGATGTTGTCCTGTTGGCTTCATCGGGCCAGGACCTCCAGCGTGCATTGAGGCGGTTTGCGCAGAGTGTGAAGCGACTGGGATGAGGGTCAGCACCGCTAAGTCTGAGGCCATGGTTCTCCACCGGAGAAGGGTAGTTTGCCATCTCTCGGTGGGTGGAGTGTCCCTGCCCCAGGTGGAGGAGTTTGAATACCTTGGGGTCTTTTTCACAAATGAGGGAAGACCAGAGCGTGAGATTGACAGGCGGATAGGAGTGGCGTCCGTAGTTATGCGGTCGCTGTATCGGTCCGTTGTGGCGAAGAGAGAGCTGAGCCAAATAGCAAAGCTCTCAATTTACCGGTCGATCTTCGTTCCAGAACTCACCTATGGTCATGAGCTCTGGGTCATGACCAAAGGAACGACGTCCTGAATACAAGCGGCTGAAATGAGCTTCCTCCGTAGGGTGGCAGGGCGCTCCCTTAGAGATAGGGTGAGAAGCTCAGCCACCCGCGGAGAGCTCGGAGTAGAACCGCTTCTCCTCCACATTGAAAGGAGCCAGTTGAAGTGGCTCAGTCATCTAGTCCGAATGCCTCTTGGACGCCTCCCTGGAGAGGTGTTCCGCGCATGTCCCACCAGGCGGAGGCCCCGGGGAAGATCCAGGACACGCTGGAGAGATTACATCTGTCGGCTGGCCTGGGAACGCCTCGGGGTCCCCCCAGAGGAGCTGGAGGAAGTGGCCGGGGTGAGGGAAGTCTGGGCATCTCTGCTCAGTCTGCTTCCCCCGCGACCCAGTCCCGGATAACCGGAGGAAGATGGAAGGATAGATCGATGGAGATCAGAGGATGTGATTAAAGCTTAAACTCTTTAACACTCAGAATCATGATTCGTAGAGCAATCAAGCATAGAAAAACTATCAATATATTTTAAATAAAAATTAAACAAACACAAATTATTTACATTTTTTTATTGCAAACAGTCGTGCATTTTTATGACGTCAAAACAAAAAAAGAATTGTTAAAATTTGTTCATGAAGATTTTTACAAAAGAAGATAAATAAAACATTATTTTCCTCTCATCTTTCTGCCATTTGAAACTTTTCCTATGTCCTCCTCCAGAATCAAAAAGCAAAACTATATGACAGCAATATGCATCATGGGACCTTTCATTGTGTAATATTTGTATGACAAAATGCCCTTTGTGAGCATCAAAGTGCCATTCAGGAGACATTAAGTAGCTCGCTTTTTTGTGTTCATGTTTTATTCAAGTTAAATCCTTTTGTTAGCAGAGGAATGTTTCAGAGCTGCAGGTCAGCAGATGTATGTACATCCTTCCAGGGAGCCTCCATTTGTTCCTGCCATTGCTGTTGCCGGGTAAACGTTTGTGCAGTTTGGCCCAACAGAAATTGTCAGTAGGCAAACAACAGCTGTGCTCTTAGCAAACGTGAAATTTCATCACAGGAAAATTAGTTTTTAAGAAGAATTTCCTTTTTTTTATGTAAAAGCCTGAAAAATTACTTATATATGACGCAGCTTTAGAGCATCATCGAAAATAATTAATATTTTTACATTTTTCTTACATACTTTCTACTTTTTTTATTACTTTACTTTGGTAAATTTTTCAACTTTTTTCTCACACTTTACAGATTTATTTTTTGAAAATTTTCTTCTTTTTTCTTCATAATTTAACAACTTTATTCTTGTATATTATTATTATTTTTCTTTCACAGTGGCACTAATACTCCGTCTTACTTATAAGATGAAATGCCCCTGAAATGTTACTTAAAAAACAGATTAAATAAAAAAAAGAAGTAAATTCTGAAAATATGTAATTTGACTTTATTTTAGAGTGGATTTAAATTTAAAGTATACATGTTGAAAATAGAAGAGTAAAAATTGGTCAACACAGGATAAAAAAAAACCACAAAAAAAAACCCTTGAAACTACCCAGAGTTCATTGCAGCAGGAGTTTAGTCTCCTGTCCTCTTCAGTGTGTGAGACACTGGTCAGTATTTGGTCAGTCTTACTCTGAAGGAGGCTTTACTATTACAGAACCACAGTAATTTATGTACAATGGCTATTAGTCTAACTATTTGTAACAGCACATATTAGCTAATAACAGCCTGTTATTGATTATCATCCCCAGGTTATACCATGGTCCGGGTGAATACTCGATTCTGATTGGGTGTGATATACCACAGTGATAACCGCACGGTGAAAAAAGAAGTTCCGGTCACATAGCTTAAATGTTCTGTATCACCGCGCTGGCTTCTTTAAAACAAACTTTAGCTTCATCATCTGGACAAAAACAAGCGGTAAGAGGTGAACTTTCTCTCTGAACTGATGCTTTATTCAACCCATCGTGATGATCAGCATATATACATATATATATATATATATCGCCGAATCTTGACTGTAGCGGTGGTGCGACGCAACGCGGACTATTTCTTACTTTTTGTGAGAAAAGTGATCCAAACCAGAAAAAAAAAACGAGAATTAAGGACTAAAAACTTGTTAAAATTTATTGTTTTGTAAGCGGCCATGGTATAAGTGGGTTAATGGTCGACGAAGTGTGCATTATCACTTTTTAACGCACATCGCAGAAGTTACCGTCCTCCGCGGTTCAGGCTTCCACGGCGTGTGTTAAAAAGTGATAATGCACACTTCATCGGCCATTAACTCTTACTTAACACCTTCAGGTGAAGAATATTAGAAAGTAATAACAACCCATCTGTGGTGAATTTCAGGCTCATCTTTCTGCAGGAAGGGCTTTGTGGGGTGTGGGTTGGCTGTGCTTAAACATAATCAGTGCAGGAGGCACTTTTGGCAAAACAGAAAAACCGTATCTGACGTGAATTGAGGTTGCTCCGTGACAGGGGACAAAGACTGGTTTCACATTAGCCTCGTCATGGCACCAGACAGGAAGTCCTCGTAGCTGAGCCGGACGTTGCCCGTCATGCTTGTGTCTTTTTCTCTGAACTGCTGCGTCATGGTCTGAAGCTGGGTGCACACCTGGATGAAGCGGTCCAGCTGGATACCAGGACGCACGCCTCTAATGGTGAAGCGCTGCACCACAGCCTCAGAAAACTGGGGGCTGAGGTTGTAACCCATTTGCACTAAAGCTGTGGAGGAAAAAAAAAAAAATCAAAATGAGGATTTAGAAGACAAAAGGCAGGGCATGCTTCGCAGAAAGTGGGGATACCTTGGTGGAGCTCAGTGCCGCTTATGGACCCTGAGCCGTCTCGGTCGTACTGCTGAAACAAAGCTCGCCATCTCTGCATGTAGTCCCACAGAGCCGAGAAGCCGTACAGGTCTATCCGCCCGGACCGCGTCCTGTCGAACATGTCTGACGGTAAACAAAAGCACAGGAAGGAAGCAGAGAGAGAGAGCTGATGAACAAGAACTTTAGGCTTTTAAAAAGCATTTTTCAAACAAATGCTTGCTTTAGAGACCCGCTCTGATGAAAATGTCGATTTTAAAATCTTCTCGCTGCATTTTTCTAATGATGGAAGACAGAAATAAGCTACTTGCTCCAAGGTGCAACAGTGAAGGGGAGGAGGAGGGTGTGTTTGCTCTGCGCCAACCGTCACGCCCACAACTCAGTTGTAAATTTCTGATAAACTCCTGCTCTGCAGAAACTATGTCCTAGAAAAAGATTTTTGCCTAAAAACGGCATCATCATACCTAAAAGACCACTGAGAGCGCTTCGAAAATGGATCAGACGATGATCAGAGAGGAACTTTAAATATCATTCATAAAACAGATGAATCTTGTTCACTGTCCGTTTCCCACCACCATTAAGACCCGCCCCCTCCTTTCATTTCATCCCTTCAAGTCATTTTCAATGTATTTCATGCAGCGGTGGGACTTACTGATCATCATCAGGCAGGTCTCGTCATTGAAGGTGGACCAGTTGGAGTTGACAAGCGCCTGTTTCAGCTCGCTGTGGTTGATGAAGCCGCTGCGGTCTGTATCAACAGTCTGGAACCACTGGAATGCCTCGGGGTTAACGCCAGGGGGCGTGTTAGCTACACAGAGGGGAACATGAGTGACAGATGAATAATAATAATAATAAATTCACATCACAGACTATCTTTATATTTGTGTAGATTTCTAAAGAAATGAGGTTAAAAAAAACACTCCAGCAGAGAAGAGGCAATCATGCCGCAAAGCTAAACAATTATTATCTGTCAGACGAAGAAAAAGTCTTGGAGTGACAGCTGGAATGATGATCCATATGTAAAAGAAAGGCTGTGTTTTGTAAACTAAAGAGAGGGCTCAGCCTTTAAGATTAAAAAGTCCTAGAAAAAAAGTGGAAAATAACAATTTTCTCCACATACAAAAATAAAATCTGAGTTTTACTTTGTTAACGTCTGATTAAAAGTACAATAGAGATGTAAAGAGTTTCTAATATCCACAGTCAGTGCCTCTGAAATTAAGGGAAACTTGTAATTAAAGGTTTTTGATAGATCAGCCCGGGAAAAAACGAGTCATTGTTACCTGAGCAGACGGTAAGAAATGAAAGGAGCCTCTCAAAAATATGCTGCACAAAAGAGCGATGGCTGATTGTCAGAAAAATAAATGGGCCGAGATGGCGAGATGACACTTGAGGCCAGATCGTGATGGATTCTGTCCCCGCGGGGAGCGGCGGTAACACACGCTACCGGCTTCAGACTTGGACTTAGTTGCCAATGGAAACTGTAATTACACATAAGCAACCCGCACGATCTGCCCATCTGTCTGTCGCCCTGTTCATCCCTCACTCCAGATTACCAGTCATCAGTCCAGCTATGAAGTCCTGCTGAGGGACAAAAACTGTCTGGGAACCCAAAGCTTTTTCTATCTATTCTTTCTGCCAGGTAGCAAAAAAAGACCAATGAGAGACAGAGTGTTCGTTATTGAATCCTAGAAATTCCTGTTGAGTCGATTCTTGCATCACTCTGGAAAAAACTCTTTAGTTGCAGTTCATTCTCACCTGCAGGAGCCCTGTAGCCGCCATAAGGCCCGCCAGGAGCCCCAGGTCCATAATGCCCACCCTGACTTGGGGCTCCATAGCCACCATAGGGACCTCCTGGTGGCCCCGCAGCACCTCCATAAGGAGCAGAGGGGTGGGACCCATAGGGACCGCTACTTCCATTGTACGGAGCTCCAGGTGGGGGATTACTCCCTCCTGGATAGCCCTGGAGGGCAAAGGAGATGAAAAGAAGCAGTAAATAAGGACATTAATCAATACGATGATTAAAAAGGTTAAAATGTATTCCAAAATAAAAGCCTCTTTGTTGATATGAAACTGTAAACAAGCTGGTTCAATTTATTTTTCTGTTACACATTTTGTTTCAATATTACAGAAGAGCACATTATGATTCCACACATTATGAAAATAATAATTATTCTTGACTCGTTTTACTAAATCCACAGAAATAAACCACTTTAACTTAACAAAAGCATAACCTAAATAAATAGAACATTTTTTCCCAATGGGAAATAAAATACATCGCTTTTCTGGATAATCAATCAACTGCAAAGTTAGGTTTTACTATAATATAAAACAAAAACTGTACAGTGTGAGAAAAACAGCAGGAAACTTATGAAAGTCCAGAAGTGTTCATGCTAGAAATGATTCGATCAAAGACTTGGATTAACAGATGACATATCTTCAAATACCCTCGATTCTATTGGTACAATGGTTTGCATTTATGAATAAAATATCTTTTCTTAAAAATAAAAACGACACTTCTTCAAAGCTAGCAAGCGTGTACTGTGAGTGACGAATGGAATGCTGACAAGGTAACGCCCAGCTAATGAAGCGAAATGTTACAAAGATTTAAAAAGTCTACCACAAACTATACCATTAAAATACATGAAGATGAGAGAAACAAAAACAACAAAAAGTTAAAATTTCTGTACCTGACCGTAATGGAAACTCATGATTTAAATTTTTCCGTTGACTGACTCCACTTCCGCGAGGACCAACGGGTCTCATGCCAGGGTAGGACTCCTATTGGGTAATATGTATGTCAACCATCCCCACATTGTTCAGCGCGGCTTCTGATTGGTTTAAAAATAAAAACCCGCTGGCCACAGCGAGAAAGAAAGCCTTTGTTTTACCCTCCTATTTTTTGACGTCAGGGTGATACTTCAACAGTGAATGACTCACTCATCTCTTGCGCCTCAAAGTTAAGACTGGTGTCAAGCCAGCCCTCTCTCGTCGAACGGCTGTCAAGTGAGCCCTCTCTCAAATACGGTGTGCCGCTTTTATACATACATTGCGGTAACAGCAAGAAAGGCTTCATTCTAGTCATTATACTCATTTGTATACATTTACACATAAGCCCCCCTCCCCGTATATAACTATATATTTATATGTGTATATTTAATTATATGTTTCAGGTGAATTATCAATTAAAGACGAAATTAAAATCATATGTTGAAGAGGATTTACTGTTATGTTCACTTATGTTTAGGAAAAAAACTCCTAGTTTCCACAGACTCATTTCACTTCTCACTTATAGTATCCCACTTGGTGATGCCACAAATAAAGTTTCAGCAGGATCTGATGTGGAATTTCAAAATAAAACCCAATTGAAATCTGTTATTACAGCGTTATGGTCACATGTTGACAGAGCTGTAAAATGAAAACGCCTAGTTTCCACAGACTCATTTCACTTCTCACTGACAGATATCCACCTGGTGATGTCACAAAAAAAGTTTCAGAGGGATCTGATGTCGAATTTCAAAATAAAACCCAATTGAAATCTGTTATTACAGCGTTATCGTCACATGTTGACAATGGTGTAAATTGAAAACTCCTAGTTTCCACAGACTCATTAAACTTCTAACTAATAGATACCCACCTGGTGATGTCACAAAAAAAGTTTCAGAAGGATCTGATGTGGAATTTCAAAATAAAACCCAATTGAAATCTGTTATTACAGCGTCATCGTCACATGTCGACAATGGTGTAAATTGAAAACTCCTAGTTTCCACAGACTCATTTCACTTCTCAATGATAGATACCCACCTGGTGAGGCCACAAAAAAAGTTTCAACAGGATCTGATGTGAAATTTCAAAATAAAACCCAATTGAAATCTGTTATTACAGCGTTATGGTCATATGTTGACAAAGCTGTAAAATGAAAACTCCTAGTTTCCACAGACTCATTTCACTTCTCACTTATTGTATCCCACCTGGTGATGCCAGAAAAAAAGTTTCAGATAGATCTGATGTGGAATTTCAAAATAAAACCCAATTGAAATCTGTTATTACAGCGTTATCGTCATATGTTAACGATGGTGCAAAATGAAAACTCCTAGTTTCCACAGACTCATTTCACTTCTCACTTATAGTATCCCACCTGGTGATGCCAGAAAAAAAATTTCAGATAGATCTGATGTGGAATTTCAAAATAAAACCCAATTGAAATCCCATCGCTCGGTTACACTGGTGGCAGCGGTGTTGGCAAGTTACTTGAAGTTTTCTGAACTCCGCTGGTGGCGTCATTCATTCATTCAGCTCCCATCTCCTGCTAACTTAGCTAGTGCAGCTCGAAACGTTCCCGCCAGTAACATGTGGCGTGGAGACGAGGATCCCTTCAAGCCCAGCATGCACCGATTCGCCGATTCTCCCTTCCGTGATTTCAAAGTGGATCTGCCCGCCCCATTCACCGGCGACGGGAGCCAGGGGTTCCTTGGCTGGGTGAGACAACTGGAGGTTGCAGTCAGAGCCATGGTAGGTGACGGCGGTCTGTTCCTGCCCTACGGAGCCGACCCCTCAGGAAGAACTACGTTGAATCACGCGCAGTAAACGGACAGATGCTGGACACCTTAGGCACCATCACAGTGAGTTTTCGCTTAGGCCCCACCTGTTGGCAGCACACCTTCTTTGTACTGCGCGAGTCCACACAGGCCGTGTTTCTGGGTCTGGATTTCTTGACTAAACACCATGCATTGCTAGATCTGGGTCGTGGGGTGCTCCAATTATGGGATGTCAGCGTTCCCCTGCTGCGAGGGGGAGAATTAGCTCCTATATGTTTCAATGTGTCAGTGGCAGAAAGCAGGTCAATTCCACCCCTGAGTGAGGCTTTGGTTCCTGTGACTGTGTCTTTGGTGGCAGGTGCAGACCTGTTGAATCGGGATCTGGTTAAACATCGCATCCAGACAGGCAACCACCCCCCTGTTAAACAACAAGCATACAGGGCTTCTCCAGGTAAACAGCTGGAGATAGAACGTCAGGTGGCTGGGTTGCTGGCAGATGGGCTGGTGGAGGAGAGTTGCAGCCCATGGGCATCTCCAGTGGTACTCGTTAGAAAAAAAGGAGGGCAGTGGAGATTTTGTGTTGATTATCGCCGCCTCAATTCGGTGACAATCAAAGACTCGCACCCTCTACCTCGAGTTGAGGATAGCCTTGACGCTCTGGCTGGTTCATCCTGGTTTACTACACTGGACTTTTCAAACGGCTACTGGCAGGTTGAAGTGGCCGAGGAGGACAGGGAAAAGACGGCTTTCACGACAGGCAGGGGCCTCTATCAGTGGAGAGCCATGCCCATGGGCCTGACCAATTCACCAGCCACCTTTCAGCGCATGATGGAACTAGTGCTGAGGGGCCTGCCCTGGCACATCTGCATGGTATATCTAGATGACATATTGATTTACAGCCGTACGTTTGAAGACCACCTGCAACACCTGAACGAGGTTCTATCTAGAATACAGGGGGCAGGTCTGAGACTGAACCCCAAGAAATGTCACTTTGCCAGAAACCACGTGGTTTTCCTGGGCCATCTTGTCTCTCAAAATGGTCTCCAGCCGGATCCTCGCAACACAGACAAGGTAAAGAACTGGCCGACGCCTCGCACTCCTTCAGAGGTGAGAGCTTTTGTCGGTTTGTGTTCTTATTACAGGCGGTTTGTCCGAAACTTTTCTGAGTATGCAGCTCCACTGAATAGATTGGCTGGCAAGAATGTTGCATTTGACTGGACGCCTGAGTGTGAGGCTGCTTTCACGTATTTGAAACAGGTGCTTACATCTGCACCTGTAGTGACATTACCCAACTTTACATTGCCATTCAAAATCTACACGGATGCATCTAAGAACTCCGTGGGTTCGGTGCTGGCACAGGTAGTGGATGGACTTGAACGAGTGGTAGCCTATGCCAGCCAGGCCCTCACAGCTGCCCAGAAAAGGTGGTCCACCTTTGATAGGGAGCTCTGGGCTGTGGTGTGGGCAGTCCGAGAGTTCAAACATTATGTTGGTCTCTCAGAATTTACTATCGTTACGGACCACCGCCCCCTACTGGGCCTCAGGAAAATGGCGCTGGATCATGACCCTTCAGGAAAAAGAGGCAGATGGGTTTTGGAACTAGATCCCTTCAACTGGACCATGGTTCACAAAGATGGTCTCAGTCACAGGAATCCAGACGCATTGTCCCGTCGACCAGTGACTTTGGATCCTGTCATCCATGCACCTGCTCCTACAGGAGTGTTCGCTGCCTGTTTGCAGCAGTCCACTTATTCTCTATGTCATGGTTACTCTGAGATGCAGTCACATCAAAAAGAGGATGCAGACATTTGCGCTGTTCTAGCCTGGCTGGAGCGGGGAAAATCCAGACCACCTCGCCGAGTTATGAGGGGCTCCTCTCTCAGCCTACGAAAATTGTGGGCTGAGTTTAACCGCCTATCAGTGGTGGACGGATTGCTGTGTCGGACTGTAACATCTTTTCCCTCGGGTTCCAAACAGGTGCAGGTGGTGGTTCCTTCAGTGCTGGTGCCTGACATTTTGGGTCAACTCCATGGGGGCCCGGTGGCAGCTCACTTCTCTGCTGAGAGGGTCTGGGAACAGGCCAGACAGAGTTATTACTGGCCCGGCATGCTTAAAGACATCAGACAGTGGTGTGAGCAGTGTAGGGCCTGCCAGACACGCAGATCCCCGGTTCCAAAAGCCAAGGCGCCCATGGGAGGGTCTCCAGTCAGTCGTCCATTACAGCGGGTGGCAGCAGATATCCTGGAGCTGCCTCTAACGTCTCGGGGCCACCGGTATGTTTTGGTCGTAGAGGATTACTTCACAAAATTTGTGAATGTGTATGCTCTGCCCAACCAGACTGCAGAGACAGTTGCCCGCTGTCTTTTTGAGGACTATGTGCTAGTGCACGGGGTCCCTGAGGTGCTGCACAGCGACCAGGGTAGGCAGTTTGAATTGGGTTTTATTTTGAAATTCCACATCAGATCTATCTGAAAATTTTTTTCTGGCATCACCAGGTGGGATACTATAAGTGAGAAGTGAAATGAGTCTGTGGAAACTAGGAGTTTTCATTTTGCACCATCGTTAACATATGACGATAACGCTGTAATAACAGATTTCAATTGGGTTTTATTTTGAAATTCCATATCAGATCCTGCTGAAACTTTTTTTGTGGCCTCACCAGGTGGGTATTTATCAGTGAGAAGTGAAATGAGTCTGTGGAAACTAGGAGTTTTCATTTTACAGCTCTGTCAACATATGACCATAACGCTGTAATAACAGATTTCAATTGGGTTTTATTTTGAAATTCCACATCAGATCTATCTGAAACTTTTTTTCTGGCATCACCATGTGGGATACTATAAGTGAGAAGTGAAATGAGTCTGTGGAAACTAGGAGTTTTCATTTTGCACCATCGTTAACATATGACGATAACGCTGTAATAACAGATTTCAATTGGGTTTTATTTTGAAATTCCACATCAGATCTATCTGAAACTTTTTCTGGCATCACCAGGTGGGATACTATAAGTGAGAAGTGAAATGAGTCTGTGGAAACTAGGAGTTTTCATTTTACAGCTCTGTCAACATGTGACCATAACGCTGTAATAACAGATTTCAATTGGGTTTTATTTTGAAATTACACATCAGATCCTGCTGAAACTTTTTTTGTGGCCTCACCAGGTGGGTATCTATAAGTGAGAAGTGAAATGAGTCTGTGGAAACTAGGAGTTTTCATTTTACAGCTCTGTCAACATATGGCATTAATGCATTCATAAACGATTTCAATTGGATTTCACTTTGAAATTCCACATTTGACATACAACTATCTAAATCTAATAATATATCTCGGGGGGGGGGGGGTATACATTGAAATTTCATGTATGCTTTCACTTTAGAAATAAGTCCATCTTGCAGTTACCGCGATGTACGTAAAAAAGGGGCACACCGTTTTCGAGAGAGGGCTCACTTGACAGCCGTTCGGCGAAAGAGGGCTGGCTTGACACCAGTAAGTTAAGAGACCTTAACTTCCTCCTATGCTGTAACTACAGTATTCCAAAAATCCCTTTGAAACTGTCAAATTTTCTTTAACAGGTTCTCTTAGCCTGGACACTGATCTACAAACACAACTTTTCTCCACAGAGTTGTGTTATTTGGAATAACTGTAATATTGTCTATACATAAAAAAACTCTGTTTTTAAGTAACTGGTTTGATAATGGTACAATTTTCCTCAATCAATTATTCAAAGAACCAGAATTATTAAATAACTACTCAGAATTCACAATGCAGTATAAAATACCAATAACCCCCCAAAAATCTGCAGTAGTGTTTGATGCCGTACCGTCTCGGCTTTGCATGTTATTCAGGGATTTCTACAGCACTCCTCCTCTAAATCCTCCTGATGCATTCAAATCTCCTCTGGGTAGTTTCTGCTTCACTTCTGCTAAACAGAGGAACTCCAAAATCAGAGCTTTGTTCCAAGATAATTTGGTTTCTGCTTCATCAGCTACCATTTATTGGGCTAATTTCACTTCTAACATTGAATGGAAAAAAGTCTGGTCTTTACCACAAAAGTACTTCTTAACAAATACAGTAAAATAAATCTCTTTTAAACTCCTACACAGATTTTATCCAGCAAAACATTATTTAACTAAATATAATGCTGACATGAACACCAGCTGTACTTTCTGCCAGAAACAACCAGAAACCTGCTCTCATTTACTCTGGTCTTGTGAATTCACATACAAACTTTGGAAAAACATTCACAAATTTATCACAGACTCTATTTTTGCTGATATACAACTTTATTATAAAAACATACTATCTGGTTTTCATAGTTTTGAATTCAAAGACTGTGATGCTTTCTTTGTGTTTAAACTGAAACTGCAGCAATATTTAAACTTAATTTCAGCTTCAAAAAATACAAAAGCTAAAAAAACAATTAGCATTTGTTTACTCTTGCATTTTCTCTATTTTTCTATGTTTATTTCTTTTTTCTTTCTTTATTTTTTTAATTTTTATTCCCTTTTTTGATTGTTACTAATAATTAAAATCTTCCAAAGGATGTAACACGTTTATTCTGTAGAATTGTAATTTACATTATATGTGCATAAATGTTGCATTTTTATTTTTGTTGTGTGTGTTGCAATTGTTCAATAAAAAAAATAAGTAAAAATAATTCATCTTTTGCACAATCCAGTAGTTTCACAGCCCCTTAAGGTCATGATTAGTTTATTTACTATTTTTCTTTGGTGACAAGAACATAGTACTTATGCTACGGTATTTTATAATTATGAAGTATTTGTGGAATACAAAAACATTGACATACTATGTTTGGATACATCTTTATAGGTTACAAAAATAAATACAAAATAAAACACATCAAAATACATTCTATTTTTTTTAAACATTTACTCAAGATGTGATAACTGATGTAGCAAGTATTGATGATTTTAAACCTTAAGTACAATGTATAAACAAAAATGAAAGTCGGTAATTTTTTTTTTAAACAAGAGGAAACTAACTTCAAAGGATTCTTATCTGAACTGCTCTATAGGAAATATTTTATTTTCGTCTTTTACTCCCAGAGGGCAGAATGTGTGTTTAAAAGAAAATAAAACAAAGTTTTACTTTCTATTCTTCAAAATGACTAAACAGATAGCAAACTTTACATCCAGATAGGCTCTCAACTCACATCAAATATAAAAATGACAGAAATTTTACAGACAAGCATTGTAATCTAAGTTTTTTGCTTTATCTAAGATTTCAAGAAGGAATCTCTACGAATAACTTAAGTAGCCTATAGGTGTAACTGATTTCTTTGTTTTCTTCCAGGACCTTAGTTCCACACACTTTCGGTCCTTTTTTAGGTTAACTTTCCTCATTTTTCTCTGGGACTATCTCAGTCTTGATATTGGTGTGGTTTTGTTTTGAAACTGTGGGATCAATTTTATGTGAAGATTTGGATCTGAGGTCTGACTTTGAGGATGACAGTCTGTCCATTTCGTGGGACATGGGATACATCTGTCTGCTCCCAAGTAACTTCTGTTTTACAAATCTTTTGCTCCGTTTGCAGATGAGGTAGGTCATCTCACAGATGCACATGAAGATGCAGATGGCAGAGGAAACCACCATGAACAGTGTGAAGATCTTTTTCTCTGTTGGACGGGATATGTAGCAGTCCACTGTGTTAGGGCAAGGTTCCAGGGAGCACTTGGTCATGCGAGGTAAGTCGTAGCCATCATAGATGTAGTAGAGGATGTAGAGGAAGCCTGCATCAAAGCTTGCCTTGAAGATAAGACTCAGCTATGGGAGAGGGTGAATGCAGGTTAAACAATTCATTCAGGGAAATGAATATACCCATTTCAGTCATGACTCATCAGACCTCAGAAGATTTAAAGGGATGAAGTAGCTTGTTACTAATCTCTTTGGTCTATTTTTTTTATTCAGCGTAGGTGAAGTACATACTGATTAATGGGTAAATCTACAGGAAGTAAACATTTGATTTGATAAATTCTTTGTTCTTACCAGGTACGTCCACCAGAGACCTCCTTGTTTCTTCCCCGGGTTTTGGTACGGATGTTTACCCTGGTTTGTGGACTGCAAGTTCTTCTTCTCTCGATACTTCACATGTCCAACGACCATCAGTGATGGGCATGTGACAAAAATGAGCTGCAGGGCCCACAGGCGGATGTGAGAGATGGGGAAGACCTGGTCATAGCACACATTGTTGCAGCCTGGCTGCAGGGTGTTGCACACAAAGTCCTTGCCTTCATCCCCCCACACCTTCTGAGCCGCCACAACAAACACCATCACCCGGAAGACGAAGACCATGGAGAGCCAGACCCGGCCGAAGGCGGTGGAGTATTGGTTAACTCCGCTGAGGAGGGACTGTAGGGAAGACCAGTTCATGGCTGCTGCCTTGAAGGTGACGGAAGTTAAAGCAAATGAAAGAAACAGGTCTAACGTCTGCCTGGGGTGAGGTTCTTCATGTTTTGAACCTGAAAAACCAAAGACATGAACTTAATTAAAAGGAAAATACTGAATGTGTAAAATAAATGTGATGTATCAAAGGATAAAAGTACTTTAATAATAAAAAAGAAGATGCTTAACCAAAAAAAATTAGAATTTTAGGCAGATAATTTTCAGAAATAATTGCAATCTTTTTCAGCTAAAGCTTTATTTAAAAACACACACACACCGTATAACCGCTTGACTTGAATTAGCCTCCATTTTACAAGAAAGATTATTGATGAGATTTCACAAGATTTGGTCTCCAAAGCTGCACTATAACTTTATCTGAGAATTGGACTGAGTGAGTGTGACATTAACCATGGCTTACTTCCGGCTTCAACCAAATGAAGTCGCCATTTTTTGCTAGACTGTGCTGTTATGTCAGTGCCAGACCATGTCCGTAAGCGGTGATTGTTCCGAGTCAGTCTGAGTCAACATTTCTATGGCAACCACTCTCGCAGATCAGGAGTAAGCTTGGAAGGCAACACCTCTGCCAGTTGAAAGCGACCTACATAAAATCTGTGCAATGTTTCTAACGTTTGGTGTAGGAGAGAGCTGGCACCTACTACTCTTAATGAAGCATCTGATTGGCGAGTTTATAACTTACATAACTCGCACTACAAAAAAAATATCATGAAAAAAATGAACAAGAAATTAACATGTTAAAAAATATCAGAGCAAGAATAGTTATTCTGATAAATAGAACGAGTATTAGCTGTTTATTTCTCGATAGAAGTCTTTTTGGTGTCTTGGAACCAGCGGGTACTTCCTGTTCACTCAGTCCAGTTCTCTTAAAAACTGTCACTGATTCAAGGCACACCAAAAGGAAATGATTACAGTGCGTTAACCTTTATTTATGGTATGAGACAAAAGCAGAGCTAATTATAATAAAACGAGCAGCGTATTTATTTAATCAATATTTAAATTCCACAGGCTTAAAAGATCAGTCTGAACTTTGTGACATGTACTGGAACAGGCACTGCAAGTTCGCTGTGGCTGCTTCACCGTATAAGTTAGAGTCTATAAGTTTGAGTCTATAAGTTATAAACTGGCCATTCAGATGCCTCAATAAGAGCATGTGATCTCATGTCAAATATGTTAAACATTTGAAGGACAGATTGATTATTACAACAAGCTCACTCCTGATTGGTGAAAGTGGTTGCATTAGAAAAGATGACTCACACCGACTCAGACCAAGCACTGCTTACTGATGTCCTCGGGCTCCAACGTGGCGCATCGCGAAAACATTGCGACTGAATTGAATTTATGTGATACTGGAAGTAAATCACTTTCTATGGATGACGTCACACTAACTTGGTCCAGTTCTCATATACAGTCAATGGTGTTTATATTAAGTTATACAAGAATAAAAGTCTCCAGTCATCTGCATTATTCCCTAAATCACACTGATAAAACCATGTTTTTCTGTAAATGAAACAAAAGTTAAATCATTTTTTACTTTCTGTTCACTCATTTTCTAAACTCGCCTAGTCCCTTTCGGGGTTACTGGGTTGCTTAAGCCTATAGCAGACACTGTTGGGCAAAGGCGAGGTACACAGTTGATTGGTCACCAGTCCATCGCAGGACTTTTCTGTTCATACAGGTTACATATACTGTGTTTGACACACCTTTATTAACTTAAAAGGAAATGAACAGGCATGCGTTTGCGACTATTAGTCAGTGCTTTAAGCAACAATGTGGTGGAACAAGCAGATGCCTTTGAGGATCTCACAGTCTGTTTTGGAAAATGTAATAGCACTCTATTAAGAGATACGAAATGTGAGAGATCTGATGAAAAGGGAAAGAAAATGAGTTAAAAGGCAGTTCTGTAGCAACCGTGGAGTTATTTTTCCCCCTTTTTGAAAGCTTTAAAATCTATAAATTATTGTAAGGGGAAATTTTTTGAAGGATCCGGTTTATTAAAAATATTCAATTTGAAAAAAGCACTCCTCTACACATTTGTTATCTTACTTTGTATGCTCTCACTCAGACACAGAGGAAGCCCCGCTGCCCACTACTCCATTTCAGCTCTGTGTGATGTAAACCTGGGTATTTGCATGCAGAAATGCCCTCTGTCGCTGTTTCAGCATCACCATGGACATATTGAGCTGTCAAATCAGTCTCTTTTTCCTCTCTTCCAGAAATCCTGAGCATAAAAGCTACTGGCATCATGAAAGCCTTCAATTTCAAAGCTAAGGCTATTTAACGGCAGACGCGTTCAGTCACTGTGATGTTACCCGTATTTTAATGCAGCGTCTGGCATTAATCTTACAGTCTGACTTGTGCCTCTGAGATGGTTTGACCTCTGGGAATCCTCAGATGTTTTTATACGTACAAAGGCTTAATACATTGCAGAACACAAAACCACTTTGTGACCATATTATTTATACCGATTAAAGTTGCACTGTGAATTCTAATATAAATGTAAGTTAATTGCATCTTTTCTGCGTCAATCAGTCTAGAAAATAGCAAAAATGAATTTCTGAGGGGGATGTACGGCATTTGTTTCTTTATTTGCTCTTAATTGTAACCTGATCTTCCCAGCTGGCAGCAGCTGGTGTCTCTGCTGTTGCCTGAGAACACACCTCACTTTCTGAACCCATGACTAGTGTCCAAACTCAGTCTGCAGGCAATAAAGCCTCTAAATCCTCAAACTCTACTGCATGTTGACTAAACTAATAAGCATGGGTCTCGTCATTAAACGGTTCGATGTTGGTCTGATAAGGTACGTTTGATGATCATAACCTGCTCTGCAGGTTCAACTAGTTGAATTTCTCAAGTTGGTGATAGTAAAAGAAAGGCTTGAGTTTCTTCTGTGCAGCTGTAATACACTGTTTTGCCTTGTAGATCAGCTTTGTATATTTGTATAAAATGTTTTAAACTTTTAAGTTTAAATCTTATCTTTTCAACCAACCATGATCAGGAGTAAAGCACAAGACGAACAAGCAGCCTCAATAAAACTGCCAACAGCTGCAACCTAATTCTTTCACTGGAGCTAAATTTAAATATCCTTAAAGCAATCCTCTAGTGGTTTGACAAAAATGAAGCAGAAGGAAAAAAAAATATCTTTGTCTTATATTGTCTTCTGTCCTCATGGATTATTGTCTAATGCTCAGCTGAAACAATTCATCTCCCATGACAATGATTGTTTTAAGACATTGAGTTATGTGAATAAAGGAAAAACTCAAACTCCTTACCTAGACTGAGGAAATCCCTGTAAAATACATTATCTTAGGAGGTGTAGAGCTGCTCTAGCGCTGACATGAAGCAGCTTGGTTTCACCAGGTGAGTTCAGAGGAGCTGACTCTGAGGTGTGGACTCATAGGAAATGTGAGAATCCAGGGGAATGGGCGGGGCCTCATTGCATTCTAACTAATGCATGGGTTTTTCCAGACGAGGTTGCTCAGGCACAGAACAACATGCCTGCGGGTAGTGTGAAAGAAATATGAAGGAAGGTTTCAGAGAAATCTAACCGAAACCTTGTGCTAAGGAATGGTGCAACAATGAGACGCACTTGTCAGTTAAAAACCTCGACAAAGGGGTTTGATATGACGTCGACGCTGATGTAAATCAGTTTACTGGTATGCAAACTTTGTCATAAGAAAGGGAATTCTGATCTGTACTTCTGGTAAATCCTCAGCCTTAACATTAAATTCGGTGCTTTTGTCAAAGTAACCAACCTGATTGTAAAACTGTGAGGCTGTCACAGTGGACATATTTTTTTCTGCATATTTTGGGTAGGGGTGAGACTTCTCCTCAAGTTGGTGAATTTTAAAACATAAGTAGCAACAACTGCTAGAGAGCAGTGTAGGTGTGTGTATTAGTATTTACTACTGTCACCTATGCAGAAGAAGAAGCTCAGTCCTATACTACGAACAAACTGGGCATGTGATGTGCATCATCATGAAAGACTTGGGCTGTGTCCTGAATTTTAAAAACAATTTGAAAATTGTGAAAATCTAATTGATATGAGCGTTTTGTGACAATTATGAATCCACCGTCTTCTGAAGATAATAATGTTGATGGTTCATTAAAAAATATATTTTTTGGAAAAAAATGTTTAGACGCATTGCATTGTGGTCTATATCGATTTACTGAGCATCAAGGATTACTGGTTTTTCGCAGAGACTTCTGGGAACTTTTTAGGGCACTGGATTATGGAATTGTAGATTGGGACAGCACTACGAAATGGCGATCGCACTATGTAGTGGACTAAGTTGGGGTTAGGGTGGGTAATCGGAAATAGCCTTGGTGTTTGATAATTCCGGCCAGTGACTAACTACAATTATTCATTTTTCCTCTATGGTCACTTTTCAAACGGTTGGCTCTTTCCAAAATGAAAAAGGATGGTAGCCATGTGTCACTACCAAATCCAAGCCTCTGATTAGTCACATTTCAACTGGTTTAACTAACGTGTGTTTTCGAACGTAGAACTAAAAAACAGACTCTAAAGGCCCGTACACACCGGGACGAATTTCGCCGGCGATTTTCGCCGACGTTTAACGCCTCGTGACTAAACAAAGGGCACCAATGAGAGTGTGCACACCGACGCGAAAAAACGCCACGCGTCGAAGCGTCAAAAAAAAAAAAACGCCTCGGGTTCGTTTTTTTTTTCGACGCGTCGCGTCGAAATCTTCTCGACCAATGAGAATGGCGCTTTTGCACACGTGTCTGGAGCTTCTGAAGTTACAGTAAAACACAACTTGGGGGCGCTCAAACACAAAACTGTCTTGCTGAGCACACATACCAGCGAAGAAGACAGACGCCAAGTAGCGTCTACACTGCCGCGAAGAAATAATGACGGACATTATAAAATATCCCCGAACCAAGCACCAGTTGGGGCAACTGGTGCTTGAAATATTCATGTTTTCTTTGTTTGATTCTGACAATCGCGTAAATACTTGCTCTCTTCTTCTGAGTGAAAAGTGACTTTAAGAAGCGTAAAGTTGCACAGCGCCACCTTGTGTACAGGAGTATTTCTGTTTACATTAAGCGCCATCTAACGTCAGGGAATGAAATTGCATTTTCGCTCGGCTCATCGTCAGCGAAAATCGCCTGGGTGTGAACACAAAAAACGTGGCGAAAAACGCTGGCGAATAACGCCTGGCGAATATTCGTCCCGGTGTGTACGGGCCTTAAGAATTCCACAGAAACACTTAACAGAAGAGTTTTGATAGTGGAAACGCAAAAAGCGTGTTTACGTAGACTTTTAATTAGAAGTGGTCACTTGAACCCACGTTGTTGAGGCTAGTGTGAACATAGCATCCCATCTGACTTGGTGAAATTGTTTCAAAGCAACACAGAGGATGAAGTATTAAACATATTTAGTGATTTAAAACGGAGGTTCTTAACCTCTTTGACACCGGGGCCCATTTTTCCCAGTACAATTTAAATGTATTTATGCCTTGTTTTAATTTGTATTCAATAATTAAATCGACTCCTTTTATCATTTATCAAGTGCCACTGCGCCCAATGGTCGTGAAGATACGATAGTTGGACTTGTTAGCTTGTTCTTCATGCTAAGGTTATCTTAATAATTGTACATATTTTGATGTACTGTACTAGGTTTCTCCCATGTTTCATGAAGCTAAATAAGCACCAATGTGGTAGTGAAGGTAATGAAGCATGCAGCATTTTTTTCCTCTTTAATTTGCATTTTTTGGCTGCTGTGACCCATACTCCAGAGCAACTAATAGTCCGAAAAATTCGGTACACTAAATGAACGTCCACCACAGGCAACATCCTGCAATCCTCCTCCTATAAGGAAAGTTTGATAACTTCAGTAGTTCAAAGTAAAAAGTGAGGGGAAAAAATCACCAGAGAGTTGCAGTTAAAAATGTCTTAAGTAACTTCTAAAACTAAGGATGTCAATGTAAATATAGTATAAACAAAAACATGTCGATCCCCATTGACACCATATTAAAATTCCATAAAATGCATTTTCTTCCGCTCAGCATTTACACACTTAGTCAAGGCAATCACACAGCAGGGATCCTGCAGGAAAACAAATAATAGATGCATCTTAGCAGCACAAAAAACTCATGCATTCCTCAGGAGAGCCAGACAGATTTATCTCAGTAGTTTTTCTTTTTATTCTTTGTTTGTCTGCTTTTGTCTTTGGTTTCTAAGCGGCCGGCTGACACACCTTCATTCAGGGTTTGTCATGCATGCGCCATGTCCCAAACATAGGTTTTCAAAGACTAAGATGCCCCTCTCAGGGTTGTTACACAGGTTTTTCACACATGACAGAGGGGTAGGACTTCTAACTTGTTGAAAGTTCAGTAGGTTGTTGCCACTGTTTAAGCACATAAAAGAAACACAGAAAGAGCAAGAGCTGCCTTGTGGAAATGATGTTACCGAGCTTGTCAACAGAATGTTGGCTAACCTCTCCTGGCTTTTCGTTGGAAGCCTCTGGGCGGGCTGTCTCATTTGGTTTTGACATAATATAATCCAGTCGGTTTCATAAACGTAGGAAAGCACCCGCCTTAAACAAAAACAGTCCACAGAGGGATTATTCTTTCTTGCTTTGACACTATAGTGAGAGGAGATAAACCAGACAGAGGAAGACTAAAAATCCTGAAAAAATAATGCCATTCCCTCCTTTGGCCTCTAGAGAATGCTGATGCTTCATTGTTCCATCACTTTTTTTTTAATGCACACAAGGAAACTGGCAAAGAAGCAGAAAGACAGGGAGCCACAGATCTGCAGCTGTATTTTTAAGGGAAAAAAGAGCTATGTGGGATCTTTGAAAAGCCTCACAGCCACTCACTTCTTTCAAAGTATTGCAATTAAGTTGATTTGAAGTACACTGAGTAAACATGCTCATTTTAAAACAATCAAAGATCATTTAAGAGAGCTGCTTAAAGGGATTCAGCTATCCTCCATCAGTTCATGAAAGCTTGGAAGGAACAATCCCCAAAGGTGTCTGACAGGTGAGTGTGGACTGACTCTTGGATGGTCACAGCGGCGCCGGAGCACCTGAGGTTGTTTTTACGCCTGGTTTACTCGAGTGCGAACTTCAGCTTGACGGTTCACCACTCCTCTAACCCTGGCGATCTGCCTTCACCACTGTGTTTTCCACTGTGTGGGATGCTTGCATAGCTGTATCTCGTCTTTCTCACGGCGCAGGTGTTAGACATTGTTGCCAGGAAACGCTGCAACAAAGTTCAGAACATTTCCAGGCGAACAGAGTTATGCAATAACATATTTCTTTAATTTTTTCTATCTACTTTTAATATACATAGCTTTCTAATTAGTCTAGCAAGGCAGGGATGTGGCTGCTTATGGCCAGCGTGTATTATGCAACATACTTAAATGCATAAAAATGTCTGCCACTATAGCTTAATGACTATGAATCCCATTTGAATATGTTTTAGGTATTTGCGTTTCTTTGTATACAGTAACCCTTTAAAGAAACCACATGAAACGGCATCAAATATTAATAATTATTTTTTACATTTATTTATTTATAAAAAAGAACAAACATTGTAGCAAATAATTATTTGGCAAGTTTATAGCTCATAAATATTATAAAAGATCAACTTGTAAAAAATAAATAAAAATTAAGTGGTGCCTAATACACAAACCAAAACACATTTTGATCAAAAATTATAAACTGTCTTGTACAAGTTCACATTTCGTATTGTTGACAGTAAAACATTGGACTAAATATGTCATTTATTTTCATTAGGTTTTGGGAGAGACAGTTTTGTCATTGTCACAATTTCTTACTTATTTTGCTTGAAACAAGAAAATAATACTTTGAAAATACAGTTTTGTACCATAATGTTACTTTGTCGCTATTGAGATTCTAGTTTCAAGTGTGTTTTTACTCATAATAGGTGATGAAATCTTAGTAACAAGATTTAATATCTTATTGAGATATTCAAGTACCATAACTCTTAAAATAAGGAAAATTCTCTAGTATGAAAGCTACTGATTGAGAAGAATTATCTTATCATTAAAAAATTAGCATTATATGCTTGTTTCAAGATATCTGATCTCACTTAGATTTCAGGTTTTTGCAGTGTAGTTATAGCACATAAGAAGCAGGCTCTCCACACTCCCAATGCCCCTGGAGCCTGCTGCCTGACCTGCAGTGGAACTGAGACATCGCACGCGTGCACGTCAGACACATGTCATCCGGTAAGATGCAGGAGATTGCAGGCTGAGCAATAGGGTCAGTTTTCTAGTGAAAGACACTTTCCACTAATTGATAAAAGATGTATTTTAGCTGCAGAAGTCAAAAAAAGTGTTGCTGTTATTTTTCAGTGCTACCTAGAGACAGGATGATTTTGTTTTCTGAAGTTCCTGCAGTTAAAATCTTCCTGTTGCGCTGTTTCTTGGAAAACTTCTAAAATACTGTACATACATCAGGAGCACCAAAACCCAGAGTTGTGTTTTAATTTTGGCACAAAATGTCACTTTTCTGAAGGCTAAGATTCATTTTAGTTAGTTATTATTTACAATAAAAAAGAATTTTTACACAAAAGCTTTTGATTTGTTACTTTGATTTGCCCTAAAAACAGTTAAAGTAGCAAAAAATAAAGTTAAAGAAAACGATTGCTTGCTATCCTGAGAAGTCTGCTATGCTAAATAAAAGGTTGTTTGTGAGTTGGACCAAAGTTTTAAGCTTTATCTTTCTTTACAACGCTCTACCTCCAACTGTACTTTTACTAATTCTAGGAACCACAAGCAGTCCTGCATTTTGGGAGCAAAGTGTTCTGATTGGTTGGTAAGGCATTAAGATATCTTAAATGTAGGATTTGGTCATACCATCTGAGGCCTTATAGGTCAGCAGGATGATTCTGAACTTGATTTCAGATCCAACTGGAAGCCAGTGAAGTGAAACTAACACAGGAGTTCCTGCTAACAATCTAGTTGCTGTATTCTGAACAAGCTGAAAACTTTTTAAGGAACTCCTAGGACACACTGCTAACAAAGAGTTACAGCAATCCAGTCTGGATGTGACAAATGCATGGATGAGTTTTTCAGCATCACTTTTAGATGATACATTTCTGATCTTAGCTATATGAAAATGTGCAGCTTTACAAGCCTGTTATATGTGAGCATTAAATGATAAATCCTGGTCAAATAAAAGCCCTAGGTTTCTAACTGTGGAATTGGAGGCTGTACTTATGCCATTCAGGGTTTAGAATCAACTTTCTAAAACTTTTTCTCTGATTCAATAGTGACTTTGGGGCTGTCAGAACTGTTCCTGTCAGAGTTTCCTCCAGTTTGTGGACGCCTTTTGATGGTTCAAGAAACTGTACTCACTGACACTTTGACTTTCTTTGCAATTTCTCTATAAGAAATATTTTTCAAAGTTATGATGGTCTGTCTTTCTTCCATTGTTAGTTACCGTTTTTTCTTGCAATATGTACCCTTATGCCATCTAAGATGACCCCCCCCCCCTTACATTGACGTGTTCTCCCTACCATGACAAAGGTGGATAAAGGTGGAAAGATTTTATGTAATCCATGGACACCAGTGAAGTTCACAAATCATTGAAGAAAAAAGGTTCAGTGCACTGTCTAGTGGGTCTAGATGACCCAATTCCCAATGTCAAAGTGCCTAGGATAACACAAGTGTTAAAACAACACACTACTTTGAGCTATAGAATACTGGTTTAGTACTACAGTTCTTTCAAGCCCTGTCTTCAGCAGACAGTGAAGGTTGTAAGAATCAAAAAAGTTGGAGCCCCGTAGGAACAACTTTTAAGACTTCCTCGACCTCCATTGCAAAGAAAAAGCTTGAAATTGTTAATCTATTTCCTGTTCCTGGGAAATAACCTTTTTGTGTAAGTCTTTTAAACTTCAGTTCACAAGTTACTTTTGTACAATTTCAAGCTGTTGTTTGATCTTTATCACCCTGTACTGAAAACAAAAAATTGATGTGGTGGATCTAAAACTTTTGACCAGTCATGCATAGAGAGGATACACTAGACTGTTTTTATTATGTCACGGTGGACTGGGGTAAAATGCTCAGTTGCAATGGGCCAATAGGTAAAATGTTTGCAGAAATATTCAGTTTGTTTTAGTATATTTTAATGGAATTTAAAGATCCACTTGGATAAAAGTTGTGGTTTTTTTTAACATGTTCTTGTGGGATTTTTTCTGATGATGCAGAACATAAATACCGGTAAATAAAATTAGGATTCAAATTGCATTTCTTAGAATTTCTTTATTCTAATTGTTTTGAATCAGAAGCAGACGGAAAAAATGCTGTTGTTAAAAATAAATTGTAGTTCTTATGTATAAAAGCACAATCACCAGGTCACGGGCCATCTGCTTCGCTCTATTCTAATGCATCCACTTATGCAGACAAATAGATCCACGTCTTTGCTTTCCTCATCTGCTGGTATCTGGATCAGTAATGTACGGCTGGATAGCTAAAACGGCATAATCATGATTAAAAGACCGCTGGGAATTCTTTGAAATTAGATAAAAAGACTATCAAAGTGGGACTTTAAGAACTTTTGGCCTCACAAGAGCAGTTGATGAAATCAGCCTGTAGCTGTTGTAGCACTGCTAACTGCTTTTATTAGTTAAGACAACTGAACCATCAAAGATCACACCAATACTAACTAAACCATCTTCACTTGCTCCCTGTATCCTTTAGAGTTGATCTTTGGATTTTACTACTGGTTTTTATATGCTTAAGTGGTCTGGCACCTCCTTTCCTTCTGAAGTCCTGCATACTCATCATCCTTGTCAAGCAATGAGATCTGATGGTCAGATGCTCTTAGTGCAGCGTTTTTCGATCTTTTTTGAGCCAAGGAACAATTTTTCCTTGACAAAAATCCTGCGACACACCAGCAACAACAACGACAAAAAAAGGGAAACTTGATAGTTTGGATTGACGAACAGTCCCTCCACAATCTCACAAAAACTTTGTGATTTTTTAATTTTTTTTCTCATTATGATTGAGACAATAATACAAAACGTCCCCTGATTTTATTCTTGATCCCCCCCCCCCCCCCCCTGGTTAATAAGGGACAGCAAGGCCCTCGGTGAAAGGACGGAAACACAGCGAAAGCAGCTGTCTTTCAGACACGGCAACAGGAGAATCTATGTATGATCTTATGAATCCAGACATGGAGACGTGATTACCGATGTTGTTGTACAGCTCTGTATGATAAATAAATCTGATCTCTCAACATCACCTGTGTTTTCCACGCTTTGTAAATGAGATAAATACAGACACCAATGTAGCTATAATGCTGAAAACATTAACTGAGGGCGAGCGCGGTGTAGCGGTGAGGCAGTCGACCGATGATCGTAAGATTGCAGGTTCAATTCCCTCCTTGCACACCCATGAGTCGAAGTGTCCTTGGGCAAGACACTGAACCCCACCTTCCCTCTGGTGGTAGGCAGGCGCCTGTGTTTGGCAGTTGAGCCGCCACCAGTGTGTGAATGTGTGAGTGAATGTGTGTGTGACTGGGTGAATGGGTCTGTGATTGTGAAGCGCTTTGGGCCTTGTAGGTAGAAAAGTGCTATACAAGTATACGCCATTTACCATTTACCATCTGGTAGCTCCTCCCACTCGTGGCCATGTCAAGCTTAGCAGCACATTTCTGGACAGGCGGCAAGCAGAGAATTCGTGCAAATCGCGTACATTATGAACACAGCTTTCCTCCTAAATTTTGGAATGCTCTACTCCTCTTTGTTAGGGCTGCTGGATCCTCAATGATTTTAAATCCCTTTTGAAAACTCATCTTTTTGCTCCAACAACTCCGGTGAGCAGACTCAGTAGGTCAGCCTCAGAGTTAGCTGGAATTTCTTTAGACGCATTCATGGTCGAAGAATTCATGTCGAAGAGTTCATGTCTCAAAAAAAAAGAAAAAACAAGGAAAAGGTGAAAACAAGAAAGGTTGATTGGAGGGAAGTTGTGGTAGAATTCCTTTGAGATTGCTTTTATCCGTAACAACTAATGTTATTAACATTGTGGACGTACTGTTTGACTCTTTGGGTAAGGAACTTTGCACAGAACAGCAGGTTTGAAGGGGTTGAAGGAATGATGGAGGAATCCACAGCAAAAAACCCAGAAGTGTTGACCTGTTTTTGTCCTAATGTGATGCACATACTAAAATCTGCAACGTGAACAGCTCAGCTTGCTTTTTCCGTTAATGAAATACATGTTTTTGTTTTTTAGGGAACATTATTCTATCCTTCAACAATTGTGTAAGAACATAACAGCAACAAAAAAGATGAAACTCCCCTTTCAGGATCAAAAGTTTTTAGAAAGACTGTAAAAAGATTTGTGCAAATGGGATCGCCCTGAAATTGGCTTTAAGTGAGTATTTTGTGGGGGAGATCAAAAGCTGCTGTAAACAAGTTGCTCTCTGCTGTGAATCAGCAGGGTAGACTTCGACAAAACCTTCTCAGAGAGACTTTTCCAAAAATGTTGCTTCACATTTGTTCTCAAAAGCTAAATTCTCAGAGCCCGTTAAAAGACAATGTTTCTCCTCTAAACAGCAAAACAGCTTTGGTGAGAGCTGCTGGGAGGAAGCTCCTGCTGAAAGTCCTCATGGAGGTGCAGATGAATATGTGTGTGTGTGTGGGGGGGGGGGGGGACAAATGAAAAGGTATCAGGCTAAAGCCCTCTATTCTTCTACACTATGAGTTTCTGAGGATCAACCAGCTCAGTCTGGTGAGTCTGCAAAATGTATGCAGGCAGTCAGAGATGCACAGATGAGCCTTCCTGCTGTCTGACTGAGAAGGTTAAATGTGCTCAAAATGACCGGCTGCGCATGAGTATGAATATTCTAACAATACAATGATGGAAAAAATATGAGATAGACTGAGATCATTCCGAAACTGAACTGATAGCATTTAACTGTTTACAAATGAGCAATGTCCCAATCTGATTGGAAATCGGAGGCGACCATATCTCCGAGTCAGATGTAGCATCCTGATCCTGTTTTGTCTTTACTAAAGCAATGATTTTCAAAAGGTATTTCCAAAGAAAAACGATCAAGTTTTTGTTTCTTTTTAAGGAGAACAGCTCTCCCTGTGCTGTCAGAGGACAGCCGGCTGCTAAGGGACCATCTACAAAGTGCAAGTTCCACAAGAAAAAAAAAAAAAAAAAAAACATAATCTATCAAAAACAAAAAAAGTCATTCTAATTCTAAGAATTTCTAATGGAGACATGAATCACACATGATAAAAAAGTTCACATATAGTGCAACAGTCACTAAACTGTCTCTCATTCCTAATTATCATACATTTTTACTAGTTAATACAGTAGTTACCTACTTCTTTAGTTGATATTTGCTCTATTTTTACCTGAGCTAGTTCACATAAGTGTTCTGTTAGAGTGCTACACGATAAAACAGGTTAATAACATATGGAACAATCTGGATCTGTTTATTTTATATTTGTCATTTTAATATATGTGTTACAAAAGAATCAGACTGGGATTTGGTGTCGGCACATACTCAAAATCAAACGACTTGGAATCAGATCTGGGCCAAAAAGAATCCCTGCTTGGGACATCCGTGTAAATAATTGAACTCGTATCATCATCAATAAGAGGTCTGACTGTCAAACCAAAGGAATGGATGGGGTGCATGTAAAGAAAATGTATTGAAGCCATCAGTTTCCTTCAGAAATAGTTTTAGGGGCAATAAAATGATGCAACAAGTGTGACACGTTTCTTTTCACCTGTCAGATCGGAACTTTTCCCTCCCCAGTTATTCCGTCTAACCGCATGTCTCTTCTCTGTGATCACACACAGTAACCCTCCCTCGGTGAAAAGATCTTTCCCTCCCCAATCTCTTCCCGGAGATCCGTTTCATTACTGTCACTGCAGTGGCTCCGGCTTGGATCAGCCCCCAGAGTGTCAGAGCTGATGACATTAGGATGGATCTCCCCCCCTTCCCGTTGGCAGTGTGTTATGACAGCACAGTGTCTGCCCCGTCACTGTGGATGATATCAAGATGCCCCCTTAAAGAAAGCAACATATTCTTTCCCCCTCCTTCTCTGTTGATTATATTGTCTCTATGGGGGTCTGCGTAGGGAGGGGAGAAGTTTTCAAAATGTCAGGCAGAGTAAAGGTTAAACGGGAAAACACAACACAGGAACTTAGCTTGTTTATGCCACAGATCACTAATTGCTGTCTATCAAATGATCATTAATTATCCCTAAATCAAACACTGAGAAGGAGTCATTTGCAAATGATTGAAATCCCAGAGTTGTGTGCGGGTGACCTTGTGAATTTTCCAAACATTTTAGAAACATTTGACTCATTTTAGTGTTTAGTGCTGTTAACAGGAGAAGTATGGTCATTTTATGACAAAATTGAACAGAAATAAACAAAAAAAAGTCTTTTTACAGTGTTTTATGATTACTAACACTCAGATCTTCATGAAGCAACATGTCACCATATTTGAAATGCTATAGCAAATACTAAGCAAACTGTCAAAATAACTGGGTCTTCTCACAGTTTTCTAGTGGATCCATTTATCATTGTGTGTCAACAACCAACATAGTTAAGCTGATTCATTAACCTCAAGGTATTGCAGTTATAAAAAGGTTTTGTGTCAGCATTTAAGGGACATAAAGGAAAAGATTATTAAAAAAAAGTTTTTTTTCAGGGCTTAACAGCATTGGAAACTTCAATTTCAAACACTCCTTGGGGAACCCCACCTCTCTTGGGTGTCCTCCTCTCTTTTGGGCGTCCTCCTCCGCTCTCTCCCGGACCAACCGTGGGCTGTGTGGGTGGCTGCCTGGATTGTGAGGCAGGTCTCCCTTGGGGGGCCCTGGCTTGTGCCTGGGGTTGTTGGATGCTCAGAACTCCTGGTTGGTGATGGGCTGCTCATCTGGGGCTGGGGGTGCTCTCCTGGGGCGAGGCCCCATGTTTGCCCCCCCTGGTGTGGGGGTGGGGGGCTGCTCTTCTGTTTGGGCTGGAGCTTGAACTCTCTGTCTCCCTATACCTCCCTGCTCTCTGCCATTGGGGGCCCCTATGGTGGTCCTGCTGACCGTTGCCTGGGTGGCGGATGTGATCGCCTGGCTGGTGGTTT
The DNA here is from genome assembly GCA_037389245.1 of Oryzias sinensis. Classification (NCBI taxonomy): domain Eukaryota; kingdom Metazoa; phylum Chordata; class Actinopteri; order Beloniformes; family Adrianichthyidae; genus Oryzias; species Oryzias sinensis. The sequence goes on along the minus strand of CM074488.1, from coordinate 42,946,150 downwards.
TTCTCTATCTGCTGCCGTGTGGGTGTGTGTGTGTGGGGGGGGGGGGGGGGGGAGGTTTCCTGGCTGCTGCTGCTGCAGTGGCAGCCTTGGCGTGGGGATGACTGGGCACTCTCCCTCCTTACTTTGCTATGCAAAGCTCTACATCTTTCATGTAATCAGCAAGGTGTTCTTTAATTTCCTCAGAACTGTTGAGTACCTCAACAGCTGGCTGGGGGGAGTGGGGATTGATCCGCCAACCCTTTGGTTGTTGGACGACCTGCTCTACCGCCTGAGCTAAACTGATGCCCTAATATGATAGAAAATTTTTCTTAATAAATGGATGTATAGGATTTTAGGAGAATTTAACTGGATGAGATTTTACCTGAAAGCTGCAGTTACAAGTCACTGTAACTTTCTACTAACATTCGGACATCTTTCACTTTTTAAATGTAGGAGCATGTGTTCAGTTGAGACAGCTACAGATTCAACCCTACGTGGAAAGTGTCTGGTCCCATGGCAACGGGTGCTCTGACTCAAGCATTAAATAAAACAGACACAGGGTTTCTTAATCAACTATGTTTTGACTTTGTTTTCTGAGACTTTTATGGACATATGTGTGGATAAAAATCTAAATGTTTCTGTCTGGCTTTTGTTTTTGAGAACTATAATTTCATTTTTTTTGCATTCTGGCAAAAAAAGTCTGGTCTCTCATCTCACAGACAGTTTTTGATTTTGACTGACTCTTGTTTATCCAGTCAGGACTCCCCAAGAAAAGTTTTAACCTCTTAAGACCTGGTATCCACATGTGTTTACATCACATTATGGGTTATAATATCACATTGGTTAATTCTTCTTGATTATGGCCCTGTGAGTAGAGGGTTAGCTCAAATATGGACCTGGGTCTTAAAAGAGGTCAAGCTACATTAGTGTTGCCCTTGATGATGTGCATTCAAGCCACCACTTCCAATGAGAATCTATGTAAATGTGTATAAACACACATTTTAACCCTTGCACTATCTTAGATGACCCCATCCCTACATTGACGTGATTTCCTTACCATGACAAAGGTGGATAAAGGTGGAAAGATTTCATGTAATCCATGGACACCAGTGAAGATCCACTTTCACATTCAAGCGTCACTACGAAGGTTTTATGCATTGAAAGTTGAACTACATTGAACTTTGACTAATCAGGGACTCCAATTTGGTAGTGATGTTTAGATGGTGTCCTTTTTTATTCACAGAAGTATGAACCGTTGGAAAACTGATCACGGAAGGAGAAATTAATATTAGCCTTTTGTGCCCGGCCAGAATTCTATGACACCAAGTCACCAATATTTCGGAACAGAGAAGGAAAAAGCCAAATACAAGAAACAATTTCTTTAAAAAGAATAGTAAATTGTTTGTTTGTGCCGTAGTCGTGTGACGGCGACAACGGCTGAACCGGTCATAGCGGTCATGAGATATGCATCACATTTTGCACCAAGCCTCTACCAACTATAGGTGCCGCACATGTGAGCAGTAGCAATACAAAAAAAGAGGAAGCCCCTCCCTGCTTGTCCAATGTGAACACTGTAGGCTAAACATGCATTTAAGAATGCTTGCCTAGCCCATTCACATGCCCGGTATGAACATAGCTCTGGATGTTTAATTTTCCAAAACAAACAGGCTGAAAGCAGAATGCAACCATGCATTTGTCCAGCATGTTTAGCCAAACAGTGTCACCGACAGCCCCTGGCATTACTCTGTAATACCACTGCATTTGGAACGACGTGGAGTTGTTTGTTCCGCCTTCTACATACGATTGCATGAATCATTGTGTGCACATGTGTGGTTGAGCCTCACCATGCACTGAGCTGTGAAAACCGAACTGATGGGCAAGAATGAAGCACAGCTTCAGCAAAACTCTCCAGGTTTATGTAATTAAACCCAAAGAGAGCTCTTCTGTCAAAAGTGGCTCGCAACTGCAGTCAGGAGTGCATCCATGGTCCATGTTTCTAGTGAGTTTCGGATGGATCTCTGCCTGACTCACAGCTGCATATTCAGGGGACTATTTAATCTGGCAGTGGCTTGAGTCATGAGACTGACCTTTTCACTGTGTGTAACAAGATAAATGTAACTCAAAAGAGGAGGCTTTAAAAAAAAAACATGAATCCATTGTGGGTGTTGGGAACTTTGATGCTGGGAACAGAATAGGGGCAGCAACACCTCCCTCAGCTTAATAAAAGTCTTTTACCACCACAGATGTGAAATGATCGGATGGAAAATGTCTTTTGTGCTGCAAAGGCATCCTACGAAATGTTCTGAGGAAGACATTTCCTTCCTTTTCCGATAAAACTTTGCATTGACTTTTAAGCAGTGCTGCTGCTCATAAAAGCTGCATGTCTCTTCAAAACTTTTGACAGCGTCTCCATTTTTTCTCTCCAGTTTTTTTTCTTTTCTGTTATGGCTTTTCAGCTGTGATTCTTTTTGGTTCTACATGACTAAGCGAGATGCCATGCATGCAATGAAATGGCATGAGAAGAACACAGCAGGGAGTAGATGCAAGCAATGACTAGAACTTTCAAATCCAGATTGAAGTAAACCAAAGAACTTCGGGACAGAAAGAAACAAGAACTGTTTTTAATAAATAATACATTGACACTTGTCAAAACAGGCCTAGCAAGTCATTGCTTTTTCCATTGCCTGCCATTCCTAAACCATTCATTCATCCATTTTCTGTCCTCACTCTTCTCCAGACAGGGTCATAGAGGTTATTCATCTTTTTTGGGTGAAGGCAGGATATACTTTGTACTCAAGCAACTTTATTTTGTGTATTCTCAGCCAGAACAGGATAGCTTTGAGTTGAATTCTTTTTTTAAACTCCTTATCATCAAATGACTAAGTGTCAATGATAATCGGGCTGTTATCAAACTTGAACTGGCAAAGGTGAGACATAAGCTAATAGCTTGATCTTTTTTTCCCCTAGAGAACAGACCTTTAATGCACCATCTTTAAACAAACAAAAAAAAACGAAACTAAAAGTGCTCTGCTCCAACTTAAAAAGTTACACTCCAAAAACAGTTTTATTTTCTAAAATCAGAAAACATTGCATTTTCATTTTGTATTTATGCAAAACGTTCAAGAACAGCAAGCATTTATGCATTTTTGGAATGACAAGAAATAGAGTATTTTACTTAAAAGCACTTTAAAGGTTATACTGTGCAATTTTCTTTTTTTAGCTCTTTTTCTAAGCACAGATAACACATATCTTAATTGCTTTTCTCTCATTTAACCCTCCATGACAAAACAATTTAAGTAATTCTTCTTGACTTAGGGCTTTAACTGATATGTTAACTCCTTAAAGCATTTTGAGATGACTTTTTCAAAATGCTCAGTTGTGAGAGGCGAGACTAAAGTCATATACAGTATGTGAAAAGAAATACAAACGACTAAAAAAATTCAGATTTCTCTGGAAAAAACGAAGATTGAGTTCTGCAAATGTTGCTGAGGTTTTTTTTTTTTATCTATAGCATGTGTAGTGTTAAAGCAGTTCCTTTACCTATCCTTAGCATATTGTCTTTACTCACAAAACTGTACAAACAGTGCTTAGTACAGTTTTAGACAGAATAGATGTAGACCAGTTTTTTCGGCAGAATTCTGGCCGGTAAAAAAACTATCCATCCATTATTTGAACTCACTGGATCCTTTTTAAGCGTGATGGGGTGCTGAAACCTATCCCAGCTACTGTTGGGGTCACTTCGGACCACTCACCAGCCCATCACATGGCCACACAACAGGTACACACAGTCAAATGCACTCCTAGGGGCAATTTAACAATCATCAAATAACTTGCAAAGCATATTTTTGGACTGGGGGTTAAAACGCAACATTTCCTGGAGAAAACCCACACATGCATTAGGAGTACATGGAAAGTCCACAAAGAAAGGTCCCAGTTTGGATTTGAACCAGGACCTTCTTGCTGTGAAGTGAGAGTGCTAACCACAGTAAACACTTCCAGACATAATATAATTTATATAAATTTAACTGTGAAGAAATGTAAGCACATTTTGTTTTGTTTAAAGAGATAAATTGCATCCACTGCTTATTGGTGCAAAAAAACTTTGCAGCCTATCGTCGATTTCCTGACATCACAATCTCAGAGTTTCAACCAAAATATAAAAGCTAAATTTAAAAACGGTTACTTCTGTGGGATAAGAGAATAACAAGTTGAAAGATCAAAAACAAGGAACACGGGGAAAAAAAGCTTTTGCTTCTCTTTAACTTTGCTTTTTGCAATTACATAATTTCTAAACAGTTTGTAATAATTTAAGGAAAATTGCAGGGTGCGCATGAGTCACAGCTCTTACTTTGCAAGTGGAGCTGGCAGCATAAGCTCTGTTCTACATGAACACATTTTGAAAGCAGCCGTGAAAATAATTGCTAAGAGTGAATCAATGAGAGGCTTTGTTGTGGAGGTTACACAAATTCTCGAGGTCCCAGTGAACACATTCATCTGTCATGGATTACCTTGCACAATTAAGGAAGTATAAAGACCCCAAAAAACTGGCTTTTGTAGTTCAGCGATAATGGGGGTGGAATGTCACAACTTTACTTTCAGCTAAAAACTTTTGTTAAATTGCTGAGTGAAATCAGCCTCTTCTGGAAGAAACAATGCTCAAAAAACACGCTGCTGCCGGACTGACGTGCCGAGCCCGACGCTCAAATCGTGCTGCAGGTCGAACGGAAGGTTCAATTTTAGGCCAACTAATTTTCAATCTATATATGCTGCCACTTGGGGACATCATCAAAAGGCATGGCGTTTGTTTCATAACTACGCCAATGACACTCAACTCCACATCGCTTTGTCCCCTAATGATGAAGAGTCAATCAATATACTCTTAAAATGCATTTTAGACATTAAGTAAGGGATGGCAGAGAACTTCCTACAGCTCAACCAGGACAAAACAGAGATTTTACTGATCGGTTCTGAAGACAAGATTATTGACATTTGATTATTTGAATGCCCTCCTCTATGGTCTAGGATATCGAACCTTCAACTTCTGCAGAATTCTGCCGCATGCATGCTGGTGAGGACCAGGGGGTGGGAACACATTACACTGTTTTTAAAATCACTGCATTGGGTCCCTGTAAAATTCAGGGTTGATTTTAAAGTTATTTTATTGGTTTGTAAATGTTTTCATAGTTTTGGGTCTTCATATTTGTCTGATATGATTTTAAAATATAGGCCCTCGCGGAGCCTGAGGTCCTCTTATACAAGCCTTTTAGCTAGACCTACCTTTTTAATCTAACTTTCAGTTGAAATTTAGGAATTTATTTGATCTTCAGAGATATTGAGCGCCTTTATTATGATTCATGTCTGTTAAAAATTGAAAAAATATATACAATAAAATAAAGTAAAGTTGGACTTTCTCACCAGTCTTCATTACCAGTTTATATAAAAGTATCTCAATCATTTTTGAGAGATTGTTGATTTTTACAAGATGGTCTTTTCTTGCACTTTGTAGACGGTCCCTTGCAGTGTCTCCATGTACAGCTCGAGGATAACAATTCTCATTAAAATGCAGTGAAAATATATTTTTTTCTTTTGAAATGCATTTGTAGTTCACTCTCTGTGTTAATACAAAATGATTGAGATACTTGCTGACACATTTGAACGTTTATCTTGGGAGTAATTGAGGGCGTAAGTCCAAATCTGTGAATCTTTTTCTAACTTTACCGAACTTATTGGCGCGTTGGTCTTCTGAGTCCTGCACTCTGATTGGCTGACCCTCCCCCTTCCCAGACCCGTTCCATTATCTGACACAGATCAGTTTTGACACAAATATCTTGCAAGGAATGTGTCAAAAGTCAGAGTGCATTGTAGTGAGCTGGGATTCACGGCAGCATATTCATGCACACGCAGCAGCAGATTTGAGCAGCTGTAATCGCCAATTTGAGGTTGTTACTCTAAATAAACACATGCAAATGGTAGTTTGTCAGTCGTGATTTTATTTACATAAACATAAATCTACACATTTGTAGAAATTGTTTTGTGTCCATCTCATTGTAACTCTTCTTTGACTTGACATAAATTATTACGTGTATATTAGTTCTTTACAGCAGAAGATTTTTAGACACAGATGCAGCTTTTTAGTGTGCATTGTATTGTATTTGACACGTTCTCATATCAAATCTACAAGCTCGTCCATTTAGTCACATTTTTACCTTCATATAACAACACTTTCCCATTTTGGTTTGATGAGTTATTTTTTCACAGATAGCAATACATTTTATTGTTTAAAAAAACTGACTAGAACACTCCAGAATAAGAGAACATATTTATTTTCTACTTCAGTCACACCATGTTGACGGTGTACGTGAGAACATGTAGAAAAGCATGCTTTAGGCACTCAGTTAAACAGCCATCTGTTAATGTGTAGATTTACTTTTATGTAACTTTATCCCCTCGTCTAAATTGATTGCCATCAGTACTTTGTTTGCATTTAGTACAGTTTGTAGCTCTATGCTGCGAGGTCTCTTCACCTCAATAGACATAGACATTTACATACAGACACATCTATCCCAAAAGTGATTACTAAGCATAGGAGAAGTGGAGAAAATAAGTGTCTTGTCTCCTTTCCAACATCTTTCCGGACAAACAATCAATGATGGTCTCGCAACAATTGAGTTACAATCATTTAATGCTTTCCGGCTTGTCTCTGATGCTCCCGGCTTCCAGACGAGGCTTGATGGGACAGAGTTAAAATTAAATTACCTTAAGTCACACAGGGAGAATGGCACCTGAAAGCTTTGCTCATTCAATAAACCACCTTTTATTCACTTGCGGCCTTCCCCTGCTTTTCCCTTTCCTTTTTAACTCGCTCCTCTTGATGAGCATTAAATGCCTGGCTTCTTGGAGACAAGGTGAGAAAAAACACAGCAGCAATGCATAAAGTCTCTAATCTATGAGGCAGAGCTGCTGTTTATTGTGTAGTGTCTTCACTTGCAAGTGTTTTAGGAATCTTTTTTACAGGATTACAGGGTATTTAAAGTGATATTTTTTGACTCAAAAGCACTGTCTTGCCTTTTTGTTGCCTCAATTGTCAAGAACTTTTTGTTTAGTAATTAAATTAAGTGAAATAATTGTGCTTTCTTTAAATAGTAGCTGAACACTCAATGGAATTTGAAAAAAGCTCTATGAAACTCTTTGATAAGTGGGTTACATATTCTAGACATCAGAAGATTACTTTTAAAGGTCAATAACATTAAAACTGACTCAGTCAATAAAACAAAAGGGTACCTTTTGTCTTAAGTTTGTCATGACTGACTCCCGATTGATTAGACACAACAGATGAATGCTAAACACTCTATTTTTTTACACATGTGCCATGTGTGAAAGCAAATCAGACATGGCACAAATCACATCACACAAATCACACCAAAAGCTGCTTATATACCTAAGGGGTTAGTCCTTTTTTAACCCACACCAGAGTTTATAGTCCGCTTCATCCAGCAGGCAACAAAGTTCATATGATCTCTGGTGGACCAAAATATCCACCTGAAAACATGAGTTGTGGTTCACCTGGAAATGAACTTTAGCACATGCAGAGCATTAACAACCCAATTGAGTCGGTTAGTTTAAAAGAGGCCCAAGTCCACAATTTTTCAAAATAGAGATATTATATGTTCTATGGTCTTCAAGGGAAAAGCTATCTGATTATGTGCAAAAAAGTCCCAAGTCCGTTGTAATGTATTGACTATGCTTGACATTTAAAATGCATTAAGTGCAAAATTCCTGGGCTTGGGCCTCTCTTTCATGGGTTTTGCTTTATCCCATGGATGGCAGCACTAGTTATCCAACATGGCAGCGCCCCTGAAGGAGCTAAGCCTACAACTCAGCTATTGAGATTGTTTTGACCCAGAGTGAGGTTGACGCGCATCTGTTTGCTCCAGTCATTAAATGTCCACTCCCATTTTGTAAGGCGATACATTGACATTTATTTGCTGTCGTTTTACATACATACTTGCGTTTGACATTGACCAGCCTGCGTTCTTACACTCGTCCGGTACTGCGGTCAAAACCCTTTGCCAAAACACCTGACAAACACTGTGACGTCTCCCCTTACATACAGAATCTCCCTACTGGCAGTAAGGTGAACTACAATCACATTCATGGCTCCTACAGCCCCTGTTTAATTCAAGAAGGGTCCAAGTCCATAGACTTTTGTTTGCTAGTCCTCTGAAATGATTAAAGTCTGGTGCTTCATATTATAGCATTTGTAAGCTATGAACTGGTGCTAAATCTGGGTAAAGTGTTAATCATTTGGTGTAGCCTCCCTTTAAGCTATGCAATTAAAATCATTTCCTGGAAAAACAAACCTCTTGGATTTGGGCCCCTTTTGAACTAACTGATTCAATTACAAAACATCATGTACATTTGACGACGGTGCAGAAATTTCCATGGTTCTGGTTATATTTTGTTTTTGCAGGTTTAGGTTGTTTTCTTTGTGTTAATGCTCTTCAATGGAATTAAATGTCAGTTCTTCATTATCAGCTAATCTGTTTTGTCACTTTTTTGTTGCTCCCTTACTTAGTACCGTACATGGGTTTTGGGCGGGTTTAAGTTATGAAATGTTTCCATTTTCACCACATAGCCTGGTCTAGTGCGTAGTGGGGTCCTTCACCATCAGTTCCTTGACAGTAAGTGTCATTTGTCACACGCAAACAGATCACAATGCAAACCTGTGGAACTAAAAATGCGCCTTTACTAACCTAAAGTGGCATAGATTTTAATAAAATAAAAGGCCCAGGTGTCCATAAAAGACAAAACAACAAAGAGACCACAATAATACTACATGGGAGTGGAAGTGTGATGATGTGGAACTGTTTTAGACCAATGTCTCAGTTGAATCATTCAATATGGCACTGATCTCAGGAGCATCACTAAATAAAGAGAAGAATATAGGGAAAAGAAGAATGAGCATAGAAATAACTGCCCCTACTGATGACTTGCGGGGGCAGCAAAAAAGCTATACCTGTCAAATTTAAGCAAAACTGAAAAGAAAAATCCCTCATTGTTAGGAACGGAGCTTTTATTCATAAATGATACGGACTGGATGAAAAATCCAAAGTTATAAGGTGTGGTTACACAGTTGTTCAATTGTGATGTGTTGCTGATGCATTAGTGTGTTGCTGTTGATCTATTTTCAAGACAAACGAAAATACCTTCTATAAAACACCAAAATAACTATTTATTAATTTTCTATAGCTTAAGTATTTCTTTTGAAATTTGATTTGTTTATCTTACAGATATAAGAAAGTGCATTGTGGAAACAGGCAGCAAATGAAAAAAAAAAATCAGTCAATGTAAATAAATATTTGGGAGAAAAAACACACCCAGTTGGATTAAACACACAAGACAAACAAAATATGGTCTTGAAAAGAAAAAAAGGGATTTTCTGACAGAACAACATTTAGAATCTTTCATCTTCCTTAACTGAGCTATGAATAAGTATTCTACAAATACATTTAAATCCCTTTTTTTATGCTTCATTTATCCTGAGCTTTCAAACATTCAGTTTTTGAGGCTCCTGTGAAGATAAGTAGTGTGCATTCTATGGGCTAGGATGGAAGAAACTGATTTTGTTTACATATTCCCAACAAAATACCCTTTAAACTCATACAAACCTGCACATGTACTTCTCTTTCTACATTGCTTTGCCTACATTTCTCTTTTTCAGTTGTGACAAAAAGTAGATTTTGCTCTAAAAGATTTTGTGTCCTTATAAAGTGAGGAACAAAAGTAGGCTGACTTGGAGTGCCTAAGTGCATGTGCCCACTTGTGTTGAGCACAGTTTATACTCTGGTGTGTACTGGGAACTGTGACCAGCTCCTTCTTGCTCAAACACCAGTCTTTTGAGGTAATGAAGATCAATGATAGGAGAGGTGGAGGCCGACCGAAATCCAGGTACTGTCTCCCGGTTTCAGGCCAAAGCTTTATCGATCCCCCTGCGCTCCAGTCTGCCAACATCTGATAAAGGGTTTCTGCGCACGCACACACACATAATGCACACACTCGCAGAAAGACTTACTCATGTGCACTAGCAGATAAAAACACAAGCCTACTAGACCCTAATTCCATGATGTGATTCTCCTTCACCCCCTTTTAGAGTTTTCTGCACTGTCTCAAGCACCTCAAGGAAAATACAGAATTCACATTTCATTATTGTCAAAGAATGCCGACTAAGTGCAGCTATTTTTCACAGTGCAAATTGCCTTGTGGTTGCGTTGCCTTCAAGTACTCTTAGCAAGTTCAGACTTCTGAATACAGTTAACGAAAACAGAAGTCTATCATGGATTTACATTTTTATTCTGTGTGTGTGTTGTTTGTGTGCAACGCCACGACTCATACTTGCTGCTCCATCACAAAGGCCGGATTACAAAGATATTTCGTTATATTTTAAACACTTTGTAAAAAAGGATACATTTAATTTCATCTTCTACAGCTTTGCTAATTAAGCGCAACACTCTCCTCTGCTGACCAGAACCTGTGTTCAAAGTAATTATGCATAAAACAGGTCATTTTCACACAAGGGCAGTTAATTCAATACAAATAGACTGGAAATGCGAATATATTTCAAATCTTTGATTTGCTTTCAAACATGGAAATCAGAGGTAATCCTATGGCTGAAGCAGACCAATCTGCCTGGAAAACAAACTACACTTTTAAGTCCTGCTCACATGGAGGCGCTGTTTGCCTTCCAAAAGGGGGAAATAAGGAAAAAGATTTATATTACAAAGTCAGCTGTCTTTCATCCTTTTCTGACACTTTTCAATATTTTTACAATGCAGCCTTTCACAGTTTTGCATTGTGGGTTGTTGCATTATTTACTTAACTTCTTCCCATTTCCTATTCAAGGGCCAAAAGAGCTAGTTTTGAATGGTTCTTTGAAATGAACTGATCCAAAAGATTCAGTTTAATTTTAAATATGTACAGCCAACAACAAAATTCAGCCTTGGACGCACTTAAAACATGTGCGGGGAATGCAGCAAAATGCCATCGTCACTTCTCTCACACCTGAGCTGATGTGCACGCTGGGCGGGGCAGATCAGGGAGCTTGCGCAATGCACATGCACTCCTGGGCCGTTGTGACATCACAACAGCTCATTAATTCAAACTGAGCGTCTTTGCAGTTTGATTGACAGCAATTAAAAACGAGAATATTTTTTAATATTACATTTAGTCTCCTTCATCAGAAAAATGGCACAAGCACATGTCAGAAAGTACAGAAACATGATTTTCATCGGAGGGGGACTTTAAAGACTGTATAGATAAAGACAGTATTGATCTAAAATAATGATAAATTAGTTGTGCACCACAATGAGAAAATGCAAGGAAGATGACTGCACAGCAAAGCAGAAGATTCACAGCAACTCTGGGGGCTGCTCTTCTTCAGGCATTTCAGGAGGAGCTGAATTATGCAGAGTGACCGTCAGCATTATCCATAATGGGAAACACCTAGAAGTCAGTGCTTTAGTATATTGCCCTATAATATGGTTCATAATTTAGCTTTAAACGTAATGATAAATATATACTGCCACAAAAATCCATTAAGAAATGGTGCGGTACGTTTGAGATTTTCACAAAATTGCAGGGGTTTGAACAGCTGTTAGTAAATGCAGCTGTGGGGGGCATCATAAATATGGATAAAAAACATTGCAACCTTACAATGTGGTAAGCGAAGGATTAGCAGTGGGAACTATCATCTCATAAACCAAGAAAAATCTATGAGTATAATAAATGTAAAAAAAAATGTTTTGATGTAGTTTCCTAAAATCAGGAGAAAAGTCTAAGAAAGAAAGATGCAAAATAACCAGAGAGTCTGCACAGATGTGATTTTACAAAGGTGGTGTTCTGGCTTGCTGTGCTTATAAGGATATTAGAAAAGTCATGAACATTTGCTAAAAGAAATTGGATTTTAAAAACTTGTTCGGATTTATTTATTGACATGTCCCAATCATTTAGTCAAAGATTGGAGTTTTCGATCAGATGATAAGATAAGAGCTGATTTGTTTAATGATGAAAAACAGTGCTTCTCACACATTGCGCAACTGGAAGCACTTTAACATTTAGAAAAAACAAACAAAAAACACACAATATTACAATAAAAACCCAGCCCACCCTTCCCACTCCCCTCCGATAAAACATATGACCCATGTCCCCACACACAATGAATACTGATAAAAGTAACAACTAAAAGTGGTTTATGGCTTGGCTCTGCTGTGAGGAAACAGTATTTTAGGAATCCATCCATACCAGGAGCCAACATCGCCACAGTGCCCACCCAGACTGGGTCAGCAAAGGGGTCCACTTCACAGCCATGAAGCTGCAATGTTGAACTCCAGCTGCCCCAGCAAGGGTGACAACTCCTGCAACAACCACCGACCAAGCCAGCAAGTCCTGGCAGAAAAGATCCCCACAATAAACACTGGGGTTAAAATCATGATAAGATGCCAAAATTTAAATATTTAAGATCTATGTAAAAACATAAAATTGAGAATAAGATTAAGTGCATAAAATTAAATACATAAAATAATTTATATTAAAAATAATAGAATAGATAAGATGAACTAAAAGCGTAATAAAAGACATGGGTCTGGAGCCTCTTCTTAAAAACCTCTACATTCTCTGCGGCCCTGAGGTTCTCCGGCAGGCTGTTCCACAGGCGAGGATCATAATGGCAGAATGAAGCCTCACTGTAAGTTTTGGTCCTCACCTTAGGGACAAGTAAATGGCCCGCACCGAATAACCTCAAGGTCTGCGAGGGCTCATACTCTAACCAGAGAGCAGGGCATTACAATGATCTAAATGACTAAAAATAAAAGCAAGCATCAGCACCTCTGTGCAACAAGAGAGAGGAATGGGCGGACTCTGGCAATATTTTTAAGATGATACAATCCTGTCTTAACGACACTTTTAATGTGTGGCATAAAATTTACCTCAGAGTCAAAAAACTATGCCCAGTGAGATGGTTTAAAGTTCTGAAGATGTGGTCAAATAATCTCTCTCCAGTCTTCAGGACCAATTATTAAAACTTCAGTTTTGTCCTGGTTGAGCTGTAGGAAGCTTTCTGCCATCCATGACTTTGTATCTAAAATACAATTTAAAAGAGTTTAAATAGGATCAAGGTCATCAGGGGACACGCTGATGTAAAGCTGTGTATCATCAGCATAGCTTCTTCTACCATTTTATCCCTTTCGGAGGCCACTTGTGGGCGAAGGGGACACGCAGATAGTAAACTTAAAAGTATAGTAGGGACCCTTCCAGTAAACCCTTTAGAAGGATTTCATAATAAGATATTGTATTAAACATTTCTGCAGAGCTGTGAAATAGTCACACAATTTTCTTCATAACGTTTTAAATTTGAGTTAAAAATTATTACAGAACTGTCTTTGTGGCTTGTTGTCATGGTTACAGGATGCCGCTGCTGTCAGTTGTTGGTTTTAGCTCAAGGCTGAGCTTTGTTGGATTTTTAAACTGCTTTGATAACATCAGCACTTTAAATAAGAACTGTTTCTCAGAGCAGATGTTGTGAAAAAGTCTTCGGATGAAAACGGCTGAAGGAATGAGAAATCCTGAAAACTGGCTCCTGATTCTGGCTCAAACCTTCAACAGGGTTTTCAAGGCTCCTGGCATTCAGCAGGTTTGGCTGTGACAGATTTTTCTAAAGGTATCAAAGCTAAAAAAGTCAGGGTGGCCCTTTCAAAATCATTAAAAGAGGAGGATTTATCTTTCAATGTGAGACAGTGATGCTGGCATCCTTTGATCCTGGACAAAACCTAGAGCATTTGTAGGCTCTCCATCTTTTTTTCTCTTGAATAAAAAAAAAAGTATGTACTCTTTTTAAGGCAACTCTTATACAAAAAAAACCCCAAAAAAACTGCCCCTTGAAATATCTGTTAATGTATCATCTGGCCTTAAGGGCTTTATTTTATAAAAAGAGCTGAGCTTTACATCTGCTGTTCTATGATATTCAAAAGGCTTCATAGGATGAAGGTAGTCCCCGATTTTACTCCTATCCAAAATGATAGGAGAAGAGCCCACTTTGGGTAACAGCACTGACATGATCTAATGCATACGCGTCAGACGATCTCATCATACCCTACTACTTTTTGAAATTTGCGTCAGATCTATCTTAATATGTTCTAAAAGGTGCTAATTGTCTTGAATTTCCCAAAGCTATACTTCAAAGTAAAACAGTTAAAGAAAGATTAGATAAGCTTTCTTTCCAGACAAATCGCTTTCTGTCCTTTGCTTCATTGCGTTCCAAGCAATTAAGGGAGTTGGTGAATGCCAGGGCCTGGCTCACGACAGCTACAGCTATGTCATTTAAATGAGCAAGCTAAAGAAGCCTCTCCATTAGGTCAGCGGTTGCTGGTTCTGGGCCGAGTTGGAAATAAAAAAGATAGTTTGCAATGCATGAGATTGAGCTTTGCCATATCTGAGCCAAATCACAAGGTCAAAAAAGACATTTAACACTGTTCTATAAATATCGCCAAATGCTCATGTGGCAGTATGTTTTGGATGAATTGATCTAATTAGTAAATGCAACAAAATGTCTCAACCCGGATTCCAGCTCAAACAAGGAAAACAAAGACGTTCATGGATCAAGTGGTCTTTAAGTGAATGCATTTGATTGGAGTGGAGCAGGGCTTGTGGCCCACGGATTATAGCTCCTATGGCACTGCTACAAACTTTTTCCAATGGCAGTTTTAAAGAAATTAAAGAAATAAAGAAATTCTCAGAAATGCCATTTTAGGCGTAATTTTCCTAATATATGCTCTACGTCATGGGGAAATTCCACTGGAACATTTTAAAAAACACAAAAAGCATGATTTTCATGGCAGTGGGTCTTTAAATGTGCCTTGCAGAGTCTGAAATTGACCTTGTGAAGTTAAAGAAAAAATGTCGCTCATTCGTACTTGACAGACCTTCTGCTTTTACCACACCGAGCCTTTGAGGTTAACATCTGACATCGAATAACAGGGTAGTGTGAAAGAAGGAAAGAAAACACAAACTGTGCAAAACTTCCACAATCAATCCTTCACCTGCGACTAATGGACGGCAGTATAGCAAAGTGATAAGGTGTATTTTTTCATGCCCTCTCATGGGTGCGTGCAACATCATCTCAGATGCAGAACATTGGCGTGAGTATAACCCTTGCTGCATTTTAAAAGTTGGAAAAAGATGCATTGAATTAAGTAAACAAAAAAAATGCACTGAAAGTGTGCATGTCTTTCAACTTTTCTCCTGTTTTATTCCCCTGCTAGTAGGCAAATCTGTGGTCCCCTATAGCACTCCTACATTCAGACAGCTGGGATTTTTTTTAAATATGGTGGTGTACATGGCTGCGTCTGCATCTCCTTTCGCCAGAGAGTATTCCTCTGTCACATCCGATATTTCACTTTCCCCCCCTTTTCATTAAAACTATGAGAAAAGAAAAAAAAAAGACTTGTGGGCATCCTAACACTTTAGAGAATAAACAAAAGCCTTGGGTTGTTTTTTTGTTGATTTTTCTTACTTATTTATCTTTTTGTGAGACGCAGATAACCACGGCTTTTTCCTTGAAGATTGACAGAAAGAAGAAAAGAACTGCCACTTAATACAAAAGAGGACTTAAATGTCTGTATAGTTTCTATAACAGTTTTCCTGAAGGTGCCTGATTGTTATGTCACACTGCCGAATGCACTTATTGGTGATGAGGATTAAATTATTACCTTCGCTTGGCTGTGTTGGGGGTAAAAGAGGAATCTCAGGCGAGAGGCATGTGCCCAACTGTGTTATCGTTTGCATAAGAATGAAGGAATGAGATGAAAACAATGTTTCAATGTGTCAATGTTTTCCCAATTGCCTCGCAATGAAACACATCAAACTATTACCCTCAGCTGGAATTTAAGAGCACACATAGTCACAGATACAGAAAGCACAGGCCTGGTGTCATGCACTACCAGTGCTGTAATGGTGTTATGCATTTTCACGTCAGGCCGAGGCCTTTTCTAAATAGGGGTGTCACGCTGTGAGGTTTGCTAACCTTGTGCTATATTGTCTCGGGGCTGGAAAATGGGTTTTATTCTGGGCTGAAGAGGAGATAAGGCCCCTGTCAGGAACGCTGGTTTCTCTGCCTCTTACCTTCACTGCTGGATGCCTAATGCAGAGCGCTGACATCCCCTCACTTTGTCTTCTATAGATTTTCCCAGCAACCACTTACATTACATCTGCTGCCTGCTTTTCTGCTTTGACTTTCATGTTCTCTAATTCTATCCTTGCACTCTTAATTTCATCCATCTTCATTATGCTGTCATTAAAGTGATTCTGATTTCATTGTGATCATTTGTCATTCTGTTCCATAGACTCATTATCAGAAGCTTTTTTTTTTCTTTTTCTTTACCTCTCTGAACTTCTCAGTCTTACCTTTTAAGTGAAGGGTCCCACTGCATTAAGGTTTGTGATGTTTGGTGTTCTTTTAAAGGCTAGAGAAAGAAAGACAAACAACATAAAATCAGCCTTAAGTCCTCGTGCTTCTTCCTTCATGTAGAGTACATTTTTAACTAGTTAAACTATTTTCAGATGTATAAAAAACGGACTCTGTTTGACCTACTCCTCTGTCCTTTCCGTACAAAGTGAAGTAGGTGTCGTCCCATTGATGCCTAATCTTTTCTGCAGGGTAAAATAATTCTCTACTTAATGATGGCGGTCATGTTTTGGCTTCTGTTGTGTCTATCCACTATTTGAGTCATATCTAAATTTGTGGAATCGGATAGGATTCATGGATGATATTAGATCATTCTGTATGATCCAATTTGATCCGATTCGCTGACCTAAAATCGATCCAGAGCATCTATAGCCAGAATTGTGTAACTCAAGTGTAAACTAAATGTGTGCAAACAAGAATTAATGAAAATCCATTCACATTTTAGTTTCCCAAAGTTCACTCTACTGTTGTTTTTCCACATCCAAAAATTCCAAAGGGGAATAATATTAGAACATTCTAGCACATTTTTACATAATACTAAATAAACCCAACATGTCTAAATCTAAATGGTGTTTGCAATATTAATTATTTGTTTCATTTTTAAAACTTTTGTAATGCATAGGTCAATTCAATTAACAACTTGCCTCTCACAGATCAATATGTTTGGATAGTATATAATAATAATATATATCGGTTCAAGTTAATTAATCGCTACACCCCTAATTATAGCCAAGCTATTTTTTAAACCCCTAGCAAAGAGGTACATGTTACACAGTAACATGCAATATAAACATGAATAAAAACTGTGTTTATATTCAGTCAGAGTTAACGGTAAAGCAGGGAGAAGACAAGTACCTTTGCATTCAATTCAGTTTGAATTTTTCCATCATTATATTTGTTGCTTTCTGTCCTTCAGGGCGCCCGTTTTCTCAACGCACTGGAGTGCCTATTGTTTAGCCTAATTGCAACTAGAAACCCACCCTAATCGGTCATAGGACAACACGTATACAATAGTAAAAGCATACTGAAATACAGCCTTATAGCTCAAAATTAGCTAAAAACACACCAATGTAACATGAAGCTTTAAGTGGCATTTGAAAAAGAGCTTATCAGACAAGTCGGAAATTCTGGGCGGGCCATAAGCTCCCTTCCCCTCTGCAACAAAGAGGGGAAGGGAGTTTGGGGTTACTCCGCGCCATCAGTCCCCCCCACACTCAGAGGCGAATTTCTGATGAAATCCTGGCGCTCTGCAGAAACTATGTCCAATAAAACAACACAGGTTTTTCGATTTAGGCTCAAAACTGCATAATTAAAAGACCACTGGGAAGAATTTTACAATAGATCAATAGATGACTGAAGCAGTACTTCAACTTTCCAGAGAAAAATCAAATATTTAGTGAAATGTTTCTCATAAGAGTTTCTTTCTGTGATATAATTGAGTTTCTTAATGTGTTTCAAGGGGATTAAATTGATGCGCTGGTTCTTCATGTCCTTGATGTTTTTCTTATATAATAGTCCTTGCTGTCTTCTAACCTTTGTTGCAGCCAGTTGTTGTTGTTTACCCTTGAATTCAAAATGTACATGAGCTTATATGGTTTTCTTGAAAAAAGGGTTTTGCTTTTAAGTTACTAAACCTAATTTGTGAGACAGCGCAATATGAATATTTACACGCTCCTCGTATTTCTCTGTAGTATTACTGTTTTGTCTTTTAACGTGTCTTTATTTTGTGATTTTTTTGTTTGTTTAACTGAAAAGAAGACATTATTGTATTTTGATTTAAACTCTTTTCTCATACTTTAAGACTCTTGCTATGTTTAGTTAATGTAGACCTTAAAAGTGACATTTAATCTCGAACCAACAGGCCTATGTGTCAGCGTGCTCTACTATTTTTCATATCTTAATTACATCTGAACTTGAGCTCCTCTTCTACACTTTAGAAAGCTGCTACACTCAGCTGCACTCTTCCAACCTTAAGCTTATATTCGTATACAGATGTTTATCAGTGACACAGAACATGCCAACAATGGCTTCGAGCCATAAAATATTGGATTTAATATAGCAAAGTTAATTGTTCCACGCTGCATGACTGATGAGCCGTAGCATGCTGCTGGATATTCGTAGAAAAAATGGGTTTTGGAACAATTCATCCCAGTTTCGTTCACAGTATGAGGAGCATTCTTTGATCCTTAAATTTCTGTTCTGCTGTAATCAAGACAAAAAGAAGCAAATAACCCTCTGTGAAACTTATTTCTGTCATTTATAGAAACTACAGTGGGGAAGTCTTTCATCAAGTTCATAATATGTTTTACTTGTACAGTTATGAAGTAGAAAAAAAAGCTTTACTGCTTTGGTCGGGCTTAGAAAGATTTCTTTCTGATGGGTACTCAGTTGTTTACCTAAAATAAGTATTACTTTTAGATATGCAGGTGCACCTCAATCTGGAACAGATGTGTTATTGAGCATTGTACAAAAGATCATGACTTTTGTTTAATAAGATTATTATATTCTTAGTAAAAAAAATCCTACTCAAAGCGTGCTGTCATGACTTGAAGAATTGACAGACCCAGACGCTGAAACCCAGAATGAGGACACGGATTGGAGAAAGGTAAGTAATGAGTTTTATTTTCCTTCCAGGAAAGTTGGTGTGGCTTGGAGGGCCGCTGGACAGGACAGCAGCTTGTGGCGTGGCTGGAGGTAATGGCGCAGCTTGGCAAAGCTTGAGGTTTCCACCGGACTGCTGGAGGACTCGGACTGACATCCACACTGGAGACACTTGGAGGCTGGAATCCTGAGACAGGGAGAGGCAAGTTAAACACGAGGCCAGACTTGAACATGGAAACATGAGCTAGACTTGAGACCAGGTATAGTCACCATAAAAGGGCAACGAACTGGCGTTGACTAATGGGTCTGGATCTCCTTAAGAGCAGAAGCAGATGATGAGGTGAATTGGTCCCAGCTGGTGGAGTCAGGAGCAGAGCAGGAGGGGGAGGGAGAGGAGACTGACAGGCACCATAACAGTACCCCCCCCCTCCCTCAATGACCGCCTCCAGGCAGTCCAGGGCGGCGATCCGGGTGGGCGCAGTAGTAGTCATTGATGAGGGTGTGGTCCAAGATGAGGGAGCGTGAGACACAGGAGCTCCTCAGGACCTTCCCCTTCCCAATTGACGAGGAACTGATGGCCGCGACCCCGCCGTCGAACATCCAGGAAGCGGCTAACAGTGTAAGCCGGAGCGCCGTCAATGATACGGGCGGGAGGTGGGGAAGTGGAAGGCGGGCACAAAGTGCTGTCAGAGACTGGCTTGATTTGAGAGATGTGGAACAAGGGATGAATTTTGAGCATGGCCGGGAGCTTTAGGTTGGAGCTGATACTCTCACACAGACCTCAGAGGTAGGGAGGGTATCCAGGAAAAGTCAAAGCCTGCAAGACTAAGCAAAACATAAAACCACAACATTAGGCATTTCATGACACCAAATGCATCTGACGAGATATTGGGTCCCTTATTCGGTCTTTGGTATGATCAGATCATCGATCTGACCCCACCAGCTGGTTTGTGGAGGACATGCTAAACTCTGGATGTCAGAGAACTTTGGGGATGTGGTAGAGCAGGGGTTTTGTCTCAGTAGACCACGGAGTCTCTTTAAAGCTGTAAAGTGGGATTTTTATTTAATTCAATCTGGTCAGACTTTCAAGAAGTGTTTTGTTGTATTACTGGACCACCCATACTTGAGAATGAAAAATACCTAAATAATCAAAGTCATATGTATTGATTGGGAGCTGCAAAACACATGAAAGTGCATAGCCTTCACATTTTGGAGATCTTATAAATCTACTCCCCCTGTCTGTACTTCAGTGCATGTTAGCTTCAACATCGGAACAGTAAATCAATTAAAGGGCCTATATCATGCTAGTTAATTTTCGGAACTATTTAGTATATTATTATATTAATTCCTCACAAAAAAACAACAGCCCCAAAGCAATATTTTGATCCCTTCACACATTTAAAGTATTCCCCTAAAGACCTGCTCTCTGAGCACCAACCTCTCCCAATCTATGAAAACAAGGTCTCACGTTGGGACGTTCCGCCCCCAGGCTGACACACTCACCCTAGCAGTGATCAGCAAAATGCTATCATTGCATAACATAATAATAATGGATTGGATTTATCTGTGCTTTTCAAGTCACTCAAAGTGCTTACATTGTGTCCATTTTTCATTCACTCCTTATTCACACTTGGTGATGGTAAGATACTATTGTAGCTTCAGCTGCCCTGGGGCAGACTGACAGAGGCGTGGCTGCCAGTTTGCGCCTACGGCCCCTCTGACCATCACCGGGACATTCATACACATCCACACACCAGTGGAGCCACACTGGAGGCAAGGAGGGTGAAGTGTCTTGCCCAAGGACACAACGACAGTTGGCTGGGGGGAGTGGGGATCGAACCGCCGACCCTTCGATCATTGGACGACCCGCTCAACCGCCTGAGCCACTGCCGCCTCAATATACACATCCATCTTTGCAAAAATTCAGATGTTTTGTTTTCGTGGGCGAAACGCAGACACACCAGCGAGAGCGACTCTAGATTGATGTCATGAAATGGGCGGCACCCAAACAGAGTGAAATCCTGAACCTCAGATTGAGTCGTCTTCCGGGTAGGAAAATGTTTTTTTAACATTACTTTTTTAAAAATATATGTAATTCTTTAGTGTGCTAAAGCTAATACATTTTGTAGGCATACAGTATATATGCATATAGTTTACTCTCAAAGGCTTAAGAAAAGAATGACATAGGGCCTTTAAGGATGTCTTCAAACCAACTTTGTTAAACTTGATTAAAACAGACTTTTGTTTTTAATGTGGTTGCTTCATATATTGTCTGTATTTTATTGAGTGTATGGGTGTTGCATTGATTTTACTGATGTTTGTCGTTCCTGCTATGATTTTCACTGGCAAAGGAAGTTCCTACAAGAAAAAAAAAGTAATTTTGATTTGTTTCCTTGGTTTGTCTGGACAAAAAGTGGAGGTGTTGAATGCTCTCAAGCAGACTCTAGTCCCAAAAAGCAGTTAAAGTCCCAGTCTGCTTCCAAACAAACTCAGCATCAGCATGATTTTGCTTAAAATGTGAATATGAGCCACTCCTGACTGGACCCAATCTCAAATGTCATGCTTTTTGACCGTCTCTCTGAAGTTGTCTCTGGAATTCTTGCAACGGTTGTAACGATTCCCACACACACAATTCTGTTTATACATTTGAGTCCACCTGAAAGACGTACAATGAGAATACAGGTCACATGGTACAACAAAGTCTGCATTTGACATGGGCCAAAAAAGAAAGGGATCCAGACTTCCCTTGTGTGAAAACAACCTAAAACAGCTACCAGGAAGTGAGAGGTTTTAATATAGCTGTACTTAAAAAAAAACTGACTCAATGTGTTGAGGAGCATTGTGGGAAACTGCTTAAGTCTTATCATTTTTATCATCTGGATGAATCTGTTTACACTATTTATAAGCTTTCTAAATCAACGCAAATGTCTTACTGGAAGACATACGCAATCAAGATGAGATAACTGTAAAACAGCATGTGAGCCTTATGAATGCTGGTATCAACTCATACTGCACAAAGGGAGTATTTTTGTCTGGAAAAATTGCCAGAAGCATTTCAATTTTGTGTACTAAAGAACATAGATGCAGATGAGAACTTAAAAAAAGATTAATTTGAACTCACTGCAAGCTTTCTAAAGCAATTCTTCATTACTTATGAACATTTTTTGGCGTATTAAACACCTAAGGACCCTGGGATTTGCAGTTCAAGAATAAAAATATTGTTTACTGTAAAGCATAATGGATTAGTCCCTCTTTGGGCTTTTTTGTAGTCATATTACCTTTGCACCGAACATTCAATTAACTCATGTTTACCCTTTCAAGTCAAAAGTGGGCCTATCAAGCTTCATTTAGTATGGATTCAAGGAAGACTCTTAATGTAAAATCCATAACTTTCTGGATTTTTTTTTTTCAAAGAGAGTGGGTTAATCCATCCATCCATTCATCTTCAGAACCTGCTGAATCCCTTTCGGGGTAACGGGGTTGCTAGAGTTGGATGAAGGCGGGCACACCCTGAACAGGTTGCTGGTTTGTTGCAAGGCTAGAATGGATTAAAAAGTATATACAATTTGGCCTTCGGTGTCTCTGAAAAACAGTTTTTTGAGTAATTCTCCTTGAACTCTGCTTGAAAGTTGTTCATGGTAGCCAGGCTGTATGGTCTTTAAGTGGGCTAAAAAGTCTACTTGCTCCAAACCAAACACAACCAGGACATAAAATTGTATTTCCTGGTGCAGGACAGAGATACAGCTCAACCCAGCAGGTTGATCTGAAACCTGAAGCTTCACTAGTGTTTGATTCCAGCTAAAATTTCGTTCTTAGAGACACACAAGCCGGTGTCTATAGCAGTAATTTAAAAAAAGGAGAAATCAAGGCTTTTTAATGGCTTTAGGCTGAACAGTCTGGCGGTAGCAGCTTAGACTCAAACAAATGCATAAGAAGGCTATTAGGTTTTACTGCCACGTTTGATAGGATGCTCCTTCATAAAAAAAAAAAAAAAAATCTGAGCCCAGAAGATTGTATTACTCTTACTGAAAGTAACTCAGGGGTCATTATCAGTCTGTAAATAATGTCGGCAGACGATGCTTGTGGGACAGGCCAGTTTTTGCTGAGTGGGGGCAGCTTGAGTGTTCTTAAAGTAGACTCTTCACCAGGGGGAGGATGTGCAGAGAATACCTTTGCGTTTTGTCTTGATGGAGGTTTCAGGATTCTGTGGGGATGTGTGATTCATCTGTGGTGTTGAAACTAACTTGCTTTTGGGATAATCTATAATATTTGTGTGGATTTCCTAAAAAAAATGATGTTTTCAAACTGTATTGACCAATGCTAATTTTTGTCCTAACTCAGGGTTTAATTTGGGAATTTACCAAACACTGAATCAGCATTGAGGAAGACAAGGCCACTTAGTCCTAAATACACTAAGATTAATCCACTCAAGGCCTAAATGTAGCTTTGTTTTTTCAACTTAGGTAAACATAAACTAAAAAATCATTGTGATGATTCATAAGACATATTGGGTGTGAGACGTTCTTATTAAATATGCAGGAAACCCGGCTTGGTGGCAGAAACTGAAACATTTGATAAATAAACTGATATTAGGAAAAAAAATGGGAATCAAAAAGGTGGCAAAGCAAGAAGCAAGTACACAACTGAAAAACCAAACTAAGACAACACAAAAACCCACCCTGCATGTGACTAAGGCTTAAATGAGAACTTTGCATTACCTGTGTGTGCTATTGCTAAAGGGGTACTATACTCTTGATAGACAGAAAGTGTTAAACTGAGAATTGGGAACAAATATCAGCTTGAAGGGTAACATCTGACATTTGGGAGATTTTTTGTACCTGAGCATTTTACTCTTAAGGAGTTTGCTCTGTTTACCAGAATCCATTCCAGGTTTTAGATCTTAGTTGTTGTTACATTTTGGGCAGAAGTCAAGAGCCCTGTAACAGACTGGCGACCTGTCGAGGGTGTACCCACCTTTGCCCGAAAGTAGCTGAGATAGCCTTCGGCAACCCTAACAGGGATAGAGGTAGAGTCAGATGAAGATTGATTTCTAAAGGATTTCAGCAGGATTACACCATGATTATTTTTGTGCAATGTAGTTGGTTGAGATTTTACCAACATCTGCTGATACAGATATTTTTCACGTATTGTCGTGCATCCCTATTAGGGCACCATAATCCATCAGTTATGAAATTAAAAACCTGAATCTCAAGTGCTGATGTTAAGATGCTAAAATTATCTACTTGACTGCAAAAGAAATGATTTATTAGTGAAACAGACATTGAGCTGTGTGTTGCTGATAGGATTTATGAACACAAATGAAATTATAAACGGCATAATTTTTTTTGCAATTTGAATCTTGGTGAGCTGAGCAACAGCCAGGATATTTAATAGCTGCAGACAAATATTTTGCAAGTGTTCACATTTTTCATCAGTTGTTTTTCAGAGGGGTGCGATAAACTTTTGATCAATGCCAATCTTTATCCCGAAGCTGCAGCAAACCGCAGCAAGCCGCAGCACCACTTGGTCGGCGGTTTAGGAAATGTTGATTCTGACAGAGTGAGACTGCCGCCTGGCTTAGTGAAGCAGAGCACCAGTACTCGTATTCCCTTTCCTTACGTCAAGAAAGAGAGTCTCAGCTCTCTGTCTCGCTGCTTTTCTAGGTCAGGGTGATTGCAACGCTGCAGCATAACTCGCATGCAGACGCCCAGTGTAAGTACACGCAAAGAAGTTTTCATGCAAACAGACAGGCTAATAGATTGTCATTTTGTTTTCTAAGATGTCCATTATTTTTAACAGCAGCAGTAAGATTTATTTAGATACCATTAATGGGGTTGTACTTACTATTTTAATAATAAGGCTTGCATTACTAAATTAAAAGTGCTGGTTAGAAAACAAATTGATACAATTTCAAGCTTAAATCACACATGTGTATTTAATATCCATTATTCAGGTCTGCTGTGAAGTAGCAGGACTTTTCAGGCCACCAGCAGCTTGTTAAAATGAAATACAAAAGGTTTATTACTTTTAAATGCTGGAGAGGAACCACGTGTGAAAGCTATAACATTTTAAAAAAACAAAAAGAAACAAAAAAAAAAAAAAACTCTAACATGGCCTTAAACACTAGATATAAACATACACCAATGACAAGAACAATAAGGTGGTGAAGCACAAACGGAAATCCCGACTCTTAAATAGACTGATGGTTGATTGACAACCAGACAACAGCTGTGAATAATTGATAAATCAAACCTGATGTGATTGTGTGTAAAAAAACAAGACCTGACAAAAAAATTAATCTAAAGATAATAAACACACGTCAAACAAGAAAACAAACGAACACACACAAAATAAACTAAATAGTAAAACATTAGTGAAAGCGTCCATTTAAACTCTCCATTTCTAAAAAATAGTTTGTCTGATTTGAGCCTCTTCTTTTTTGGTTTTATTAGTTGTAATGAATCTCCCATGAAAGAAATTCAGTTTGAATTGAGTTTTTAGTTGATTTATTCAGCAAAATGTTTGTTTAGTTGATGCTCATAAAATTATTTTGAAATTGGTCGTCCAAATATGTCAATATTTGATCTTTTAACCGAAGAGCTTCTTTGAATAACTATAACTCTAACCGTTTATGTACTCAACGTAATTCTGGATATTCTAAAGCTAAAAAGCTGCTTTGCAGTTATAACCAACATGATGATTATTTTTGCATAATACTTAAGTAATTCATCTTTGTCATGTGCTTCATTGATACTTTACGATTCTTAATTCTGTCTGGTAAAAGCTAAGAACCGGATATTGATAAATCATGTAATAAAATGGTTACAGTATAACGGGGTGGGATTATATAAGTTTGCTTCCTTCCACTCCCTTTCAAGCAATACTTATTAATATGCCTATTTATCCTAAGTTTGATTAGTTACTGTATGAATGTATAACTGATGATTGTATTGCTTTTGTGTATCGTTTCTATTTGATTGCTTGAAATAAACCATTTCAAATCAAAAAATCAAAAATACTGTAATGAAGTGTTGATTATTATGTTGATCATTAGCGCAAAGCTGCTTTTCTATGTTTCAGAATCCATAAGAATTAATTACGTAAATGGTCAGAGTTAAAGTAGTTTAAAGACGTTAGGAGTTAAGAGATGATCCTACACCACAGTCTGCATGGTATACCTGTGGCATACACTGGCAATGTCATGGTGGTCACCAGCTGTGACTACTCATCTCATCAGCCACCTGCTCTACATAAGGAGACCCAGCTCCAGCATTCTTCGCCAGTTCGTTAACCCTGATGGTGCCTAGTCTCTCCGAGCTCTACGTCTGGCCCCCTTGTCTCCCACGTCGGCTAACGTTGTCTTTTTATGCCTCAGGAATCTCATGCCACCAGAGTCACCTGAGTCTTACACCACCTCGAGCAGCAGCTGTCCTCCTGTATACGCTGAAGCCTCCCTCTCTTCAAGATCTCAAGCCTCATCGCTTCTCAAGAACTCCAGCCACGCCACTCATCAAGATCTCCAGCCACACCAACTCCGGTTTGTCACAGAACCGGGTCTGGACCTCCTTCCTCGCCTCGACCTCCGTTCTTTGCCTCGACCTCGGCCTCGCAGTGACCTCCTGCCACGCTAATCTCCAATACCACTTGGACCAGCAAAAATAAACGTCTTACTTACCTAACCACTTACCTGCCTCCTCCTTCTGGGTTACAGCATCTGGGTCCGTCTCGTGTTTATGTCATGACAGACAAATCACCATGAAAACAGTAATTGGTTATTCTAAAAATGAAATTGTTCCTCTTTATTTGGGTTTGCCATGAAATTTTGACTACACAAGGCAAACAGAATTTAACCCTGACATAATACAAATTGACTATTGACCAATCTCTTGTTTACATGGGGTACTCCTTAAAAGTGGCCCCTGGACCCCCATATTTACAGAGAAAATCCCAGATAATATTCTGTGCTGCATGGTCAAAGTCTTCCAAATCTACACAGTTAATGAAGACTGACTCTTTTAAGTTAAGGCATCAAAATACCAGTCCACATTACAAAAGCATAGAATTTTCATCCTTTTTATTTTTATCTAACCAGAGTTTTAATTTTGAACATCATGACCTCCCTGTTACCCTTTCTGACCGTCAGTACAAGAAGTTTCATTCTCAACAATTTTGTCACTATACTTGAACATTGAACTCTAGATATTTTTTATTTGTTGAAAGAACAACCCAGCAATATTTCAGGAGCTGAAGTTCAATTAATATTAACTCTGAATTTGATTGTGGACCACTAATCATTACCATTCACAAGGGGTTTGGTTCTCATCCTCTCCCTTCTTCTAACTCATGGTGCTGAAAGAAATAAACATAACAGGTTAAAATACCTAAGATGAAAACATTGTAAAATAGCCAACAAAACACATTGACAAAAACCCAGACCTAAACCCTAATCCGTCCAGACAGGCAAAGGGAATGGTATCCCACAATTCCTTGTGCTGCCGGAACTGACAGCAAGCCCAATCATATATTTTAACATATTTCATATTGCAAGAGCAAAATTCAGGCAAATACACAAACTCGGAGGAATTCATGTTTTACAAAACACTTTTTATCAGAACTATTATGAATATAACTCACAAATGTCCTGGATCAATACTCCTGATAGCAGCGGGAGTCTCGAGAGTCTGCGGTCGCTAATTTGCTGGGCTCCCTTTTCAAGTACGTCCTTACATTATGACGTCATGACGCATTTACGGCTTCACACCAAAGCCACACCTACTTAATTGAATTAATCTGAATGAAAGTAAAATAACTATGTTTGATAACTACCAGTTATTTTTAAGGTGATTGAACATGTATCATCACCAAAGCAAATAATTAAGTTAGATCAATGTAAAAAGGTTTATCTTCACAACTAAAGCCTTAATACGCTTTTTAGAGCCAAAGAAGGTACACTATTAAGTGTTATGACATATACTGTTGTTGGGAAAGCAGTCATAATCAAAGTGTATCATGGCAAAAGCTGTTTTAATGAGTCTGCATTCATCCTACCAAATGAGTCACTGTTCCTATCCAGGACCAAGATTTGTTGGGTGTATTCAGATTGAAAATTGGTTCTGGATTATCTGGGGAAACAAACTCTGGTTAACTTTAAACAAACCAATTGAATATACACCCTCAATTCCATACAAAAATTGTTTTCCCTTTTCTATGCCAAAAAAATAAATAGGTGAAACACTAATTCCAACCAGTTAACTTGTTGCATTGTCTATTAAAATGCCAAAAAAGTATCAAAAATCATACAACAACGAGAAGAAGTAATATTGAGTTAATGAAACAACTTGTTTTTAAGGAGATAAGAAGTTTGTTTACAGGTGAAAAAGGTTTACATTAAATAAATAAGAACTTTATGGTCTTTCTGATTAAAAGAAATGACTGGCAGAGAAATAGAGAAATACAACTAGCCATCAGGTCTTGATAAGATAATTGAACGTCATCTGTAAACAAAAACATAACATGAATCACATTTCTATTTCATTAAAGCTTTGCACGCAACTGGTTCTGTGTTAGCAGCCATTGTGACATCCTCAAAAGCAGAGGTTTCTTGAAAAAGCAGAAGTGATTGGGGTAAGTATAGAGCCTCTGTGAATTCATTCCTTATTCATTTGTTGTCGTGTCAAATCAAATGAAGAGAGCTTAGTATTACTGAGAGAAGAGCAGCCCTCAGATGAGACAACTGAGTTTGCAATTGAGGGATAAATAGAAGAGAAAGAATGAAGAGAGGGAAAGAAGACCAAACAAATAAACACCCTTGCCAAAAAACACAATAATGAGCATTCCCCCGACTGGCCTGATTGCATAACTCATCAGCTTTCATGACTGTCTTTTAGCTCTTTCCCAAGAGTACCTGCTGTGAAAAGTTTCAAGGAAAGGTTCGGTTATTTTCTCTCTGCTGACAGTTACATTTCAGACTACCAGAGCAGATTTGGAAGACAAAACTGTTTTATTGGAGCTATAGTTTATTAACCCTACATAACCATTTGTATCATGCTTGATACAAACATTTTTGAGACTCCTATATCATTAGCATGACTCAAACTTTCCTTAAAAACCCATTGGAAATAACTTGGTCTATGTTTTCTGCCCTGTAATTCGTAATCATTCCACTAGGGGCAGTAGAAGGGATTTTCCTGGTCATTTTAAAATGGCTGCTTCCATTAAATCTCAAAAATACTTTTAATGGGGACGTTTTGCTAATTTTCAAACTTCATTTTTTACTTTCATGATAGAGTGAGGTGGAAAAGGATGATTTGCTGTGGCGACCCCTGATGGGAAAAGCCGAAAGAGAAAGAAGAAGATTTTTTCCTTTCTGTACAAAAAGAATGCAAAAGTGGTTGATAATTGTGAAGAAATTGGATTCTCTAGAAAGGACTGTATTAAATTAATTCTTAACCCGTCACTTTCTTGCACACAGAAATAAATGAATAATGACTCAGAGACAAAACTTAGCTTTTGTGGAGGTTTTACTTCGTAGAAACACAAAGGGGACAGACAGATGAACATGGTGCATTCAAAGTCCGAACCAACAAGCTCAGAGATGGGCTTGGTATATAAACCCTGCATTTGTATATTCAGAAGATCGTCCGATAGACCCTTTGTGAAAATCAAGCCCACAGGTTGCTGCTGGAGAGGAGCTCCAAGGCTAAAGTGAAGATAATTCTGAGGCCTGCTCGGCAGATCACACATGCACAGAAAAAAGGGAGGATGAGAATAAACTATGACAAAAATAGTTTGGCTGTGCTTTCTTCAAATGTAATATAATTTTGAGATGACAATACATGCTTATTGAATTAAGTTTAAACCATTAGTGTAATAAAAGTTAAAGGCAGTTTCTAACTATTCTTCACAATAATTAATTCTTTATCATACAGTTATAATATTCTAAAAAAATGTGTGGATCAAAGTTGAGTCAGTGGGTAAATGTGGGGGTGTTTTTCTCCCCTGAACACTCAGATCACTATTTTTGCATTCTTAAACTAGCGTGTGCAATAACAAACTAAATTACCAAATTTATAATAATTTATATCTATGTCTCATACAAACTTGGTCTTTTTTGGATTTTATAAAATTAAATTAAAAAAAACATTGATTGCACAACAATTTAATTTTCTGTCAATTCTGGGTTTACAGAGTTAAAAATCATGACAAAACAATTTAAAAACACCCAACATCAACATGAATTTACAGCAACAAGTCTGTTTGATGAAATCCACATCATGAGGAAACATTTATCCTGCCTATAAATTGAATAGTATTGGTTGCAGCTTTTCAGTTAACTCCTTGTGACCTGTTTCACGTTCAATAATGTTTTTTTTCTATCCGTTTACCATGGTGGCACACATGTACAAAATAAATTACTGAGCACATCACCTGTTCATTTCCATTCCTCAGCCAGTCATAGAAAGGTAAATGAAGTTGATCTGTGTATCCCTGTGTGTGTGGGTGGATGTGGGTCCCCTGGCTCTGCAGTGAAAAGCCACAGAGACCGAACAATAATGTGCCAAAGTTGCTCAACATGGCGTGAAATGACTTTATTGCGTTTTTACATTAAAAGCACTGATAGAATACATTTCTAATAAAAGTACCGCAGTGCCCCAGGGAGCAGGCTTGGGCTCTGCCAGTCATGCAAGTTGATGTGCAAGTGGTGTTCAAAAGAGACAGAGTGAAGGGGCGGAGGCGGGGGGAGAAGCACACAGTGACAGGGTAATCAAAGAGGCACGGAAACCCAATGAAATATATTAAACTCAAAATGTGACATTTCAGCCCGCATGGACACATTTACAGATTTGTGTGCATTTGTAATGCTACTAATCACTGTTGTGACGGTGGAGTTATATTCCTTTCATGAGTGTTTTCATGGCTGTAGAGGATGTCCACACATGTTAACAAGTTTTGCATCTGAAAACAAAATTTGTAAAGAAGAGCAGAAAGATATTGTGCTTCTGTAAAAGCAATTTGTTCTTGTGTGCAAACGATTTGTTTCCTAATAAATGAGGAGGCTTTGTCATTTGCAAACATAAACAATGCTGAAGGAAAGGCTAATTTTTTTAGAATTAGAATTGAGGAACTGTAGAATTTATTTCTTCCAACATTGTTGTAATGGCCTGCTCTTTTATCACTCTAATGTGGCTCTTTGGCTTTAAAGAAGAATGCTAATGCTTTAACCAAATAATACATTATTTGAGTTTAGTATTTTATGTTTAGATTTTTTGACTGAGTTACGGTAAAATAACCAATTGTCTTGTGTGCTTTGCCAACGGTGGCCCTGAAGTGCAAATCACACTTACATCTGATTCTACTCCAGAACATTAAGATATTTTTTCCATTTAGACAATGACAAAAGGTTGTCTCATTTTATTACTATTTTTTCCTTCCTTAATTGGACTAATGTGGGACAGCAAGTCATTAAACTGGGTCACAGAGAGATAGAAAAACGGTTGGAAGTGGCCAACATTCTGACACAGCAGGGGTGAACTTCACCGTACTGGGAGAAAGGACGTGATCACTGATACTTTTGTAGAGCTCTTCAAAATAAATACACCTGATCTCTCAACATCATCTGTGTCTTCCATGCATTGTAAATGAGATATAAACACTTGACAGTAAATGAGAACAGGACTGAGAAACCTCTCCCCCTTCACGTTCTAAATAGGAAGTACCCATTGGTCTAAAAAAGCCTAAATCACATAGACATAGAAATAAACAGCCATTACTCAGTCATTATGTTTGTCAGAATAACCATTCTTGCTCTATTACCCTTTATCAACATGTTCTTGCTAATCCTAATTTTTCATGATATTTTTGCAGCAACACAAGTTATTCAAGTTATAAACTGGCCAATCAGATGCCCTAATAAAAATAGGGGGACTGGCATTCAAACAGTTTGATTGACAGATTTTCCTGAGCCTGCTTTCAGTGGAAGGGATGTGGCCTTCTAACAAGCTCACTCCTGATTGAAGAAAGTTGTAATAGCAACGTAGAGTCAGACTGACACGGACCAATCACAGCTTACTGAGGATGTCTGGTCGTCACATGCGATCTGTCCAGTCATATTATACAGTCAATGATATGCGCAGACAATGCTACATGTAACTAACAGGCTAAAAATAACTGGCAATAGCTTTTCCTACTATATTTAATAGTAAAAGGATGAAGGCGCTCCAAAGTCATAATGGAAAACAGTATGTTTGACTTGAAAAAAAAAACCTAAACCAGACCAGACCTTTTTTACGATTCAGTTCATGGCAGCCTTGAAGCGTCTTTTTCATGATAAACTGAAAGTACAAAGTCAAACTGGTTGAAGTTTTGGCTAAAGATGTCCTGGATCGATTTTAGGTCAGTGAATCGAATCGTTCAAAATGAACAAACATCGGTTATGAATTGGATCAGCGACCACAAATGATGATATAAATAGTTGTTAAAATGACTTGTTACAACACTAATAAAGATACATGCATTTGAGAATAAATCTTAACTGTAAATTAAATGGAGCTTCGTGGAAAAATATTTGAGTTGATTATTGCACTAAAGAACATGATAAACGCTGAAAAGGCCCCTCCTTTCTCATTTTCTTCTGTCTACTAATGTCAGCTTGTACATTTCTTTCTCAATTGCAATCTTCCTCCTGAATAGCTCTTTTTTCAATGACTGTTTCAAATATGAATACATATTTTGCTGCATGTTTCACCCCTACCAGTGAATTAGGTTTTATCGTAAACTGTTAATCACAATAGTGTCTGAAAACTGTAAAAATCATTTATTGTTTTTCTTGTCACGTTGCAAACAAACAAACCTCCAACTTTAATAAAAATATGCCTCCTTGAGTGTAAAATGAACTGAGTGACTCCGGACAACAAATTAAACGTGTATGATATGTATATGTGTATGCTATTATACAGAGGAAATGTTCCAAATAAATAATAAAAACAAAAAACAGCTATATTACAAATCAGTTTTTAACTACTGGTATATAAAACTTTTGCCTTTTCCTTTTAAAACAATTTGAGGCGATACAACACAAAACACTGCAACCACAATACAAAGTGCAAAAAAAAAAACTAAAAAGAAACAACAACAGTCCTTTATTCACAGTAAAGGTTGACATTCAGAAAACCACGTGTCTCAGCTTTGAGGAGCTGATCTGGTTTCTTTTGTCAGTATTGATCTACTCTGTTCTGGACAAGTTTCTCTCTGTTGTCCGTAAAGGTTTGTTGTGGAGTTGTTTTCTGCAGACTCTACAGTGCACTCCCCCTTTGTGTTTTCAATTAAAGTCAAATGTTTCCAGATTTTGCTGTATTTTCAGTGTCATTTATCCAGTGTCATGTCTCCCTCATCCTTGGATAATGTGTTGCTGCTGTGCATGTAACAACCCGCGCCCAGCGCACTCCTGCATGCACCTGTATTGGCCAGTCAGGTGTGCCTTGAAAAGAGAGGTTGAAAGAATGTCAAATTGTTTGGGATGCGACAAAATTAGTGGCTAACGTGAGGTGAGACAGTAGCTGCGTTTACATGGCAAAAGTAATCGGAAAGAACGCCTGATTGGAAGAAAAATTTGTCATGTAAACACGCCGTTCGGAATGGTATGCCCTGATTATTCTTTCCGATCAAAATAGGTGGGTCGTGCCGATTGTTGATCCTATCGTTGTTCATGTAAACAATTCATTCTGATCGTGTGTCACTACTGCCCTGCTTTAACGTCATGCATAGATTGTGCAGTGCTACCGAGAAAGCTTTGGAGCTCAAACAGGACCGACCGGCTGCTCCGCGCGAGTGAACTGTGTCTGTGAACAGAGCACCCGGAGTTATAGTTTGTGTTTGCGGACAGGGCGGTGGTGCTTTGTTACGTGTGCGCTCTGGGGGGGAGGCTTCCGTCCCGCCGCTCTGGGTTAGGGGCTGCCGGACTCAGGAGAACTGTGTGTCCGAGCAGCTGTCAGCTCACACAGCGGCTTTGGGGCGGTGTGTGAGCTTTTCAAAGCAGAAATGTCGCTCGGTCCTTTGAAACCGTTCAAACAATCACGTGAATTTGTGTTTCTGATGTCATTCCCACATATTTACGTGCAGCCAAGATGCAGATTGCAGCATTTCCTGCATGGATTTTGTGTTCATCAAACAAGGCTAATGTTGTTAGTGCGTGTTAGCCCACTCCTAACCCTGGTTTCTTCCAGCCAGCTGTTTTTCCACAAAAAAACAATGACCACACGGATTAAAAATAAAATGATGAGCGAACAGGCGCTTCATAATATCCATAACATTAATAAAAGCACTTTTAGAAGATCATCTCATATATTACGGAGCTGCTGCATAAATGTATATGGCAGCTCACTTTGTTTACAGTGGAACTAATTTCCTCTTCCGGCATTTTCAACACTACTGCGCATGCCCAAATGATTTATTCCGACCAAAAGTGTGACCATGTGAACGTTTGTTCTAATCAGAAAACGTTGCACAGTTAAATTCTAATCCGACCATTGATCCGATCAAGATATTTTGCACATGTAACCGTGGCTAGTGATGTAGATCACATTTAGTAGTGATGATAAGACACTAAAAACAACAGAGACGCTAAAACGATGAGATAAATTGCTGCTTGGTTCACAGTTTTAGGAGAATCAGCCTGCAGCTGCTTTAGAATAAGTGTTAAAGCAGCAAAGAGCCACACAGCTGATCTCATACTGGAATGCAGTCCTAGACCGAACTGGCTTACTTTCAGCCCTAGTTCTCAATACAATCCATTAAATTAAAACATGTTTATACACAACAGGTGATTTTTGCATTTAAAGTCCAAAAATGATAACTTTTACTACCTTTCATATAGAGGATCTTAAGTATGCAAATTAAGAATTTTACAAACCTTTTTTGCTTGTGTGAAATATTTCACAGCTTTTGTTAACGCTTGGTGCAGATTGTATCATGTATCATCTCTTCAAACAATCATAGAGTTAATCCATTCAGTTAACACAACCTCATTTGTCTGTTTTTTCTATCCTGTTTTTATGTCTTTATGTTTACTCATGTTTTACTCTGATAATTTCTTATTGATGTTTTATTCTGTTTTTCTTATTTTTTAACCTTGTACAGCAACCTTGGGTGAGCTGAAAGGCGCTTGAAATAAAATGTATTATTATTATTATTATCATTGTGTAATTTTTACTTTTTTGAGGAACTGGGATTATCAGGAAACAAATGCATAAGAAAATTACACAAACATGAATAGTATAAATAAAACAACCATCTTATTAATTGAATTTGTGCTCTACTGAACCTTATCAGTTATTTTAAATGTCAAAAGAACTTTACAAAGGCATTTCTTTGAATATTTATTACGTTGTCTAACGTGACTCAATTTGGAAAAGCTTATTTTAAACAAGAGTCGTTACAGTGCTGGTTTGAAGCCACCAGCAAACTTGGAACTGGATCCTAACTATGAGTAATGTTATAATCTGAGGAGACTGGTGATACAAAACCACAAGCTCTTTCCTATTTCTAAAAAAAAAAGGCAGAGACAACATGCATTTTTGTAGCAAAAAGTTTATTTTAAGCATATATAATACTTCATTTTCCATTCATATCATCCTTGAGAGCTCATCTCTTTTAAAAAAAAACCGTTCATTTTGACTTATTTAGATTTCAAATGTGCCTAATAAATCTCACCTTGTCCTGCCCAATCACCAATTTTTAAAATGTTGTTGAGGTGGGCGGAGTCAACCCCAGTCAATATGGCCACTCTACTTCATGGCTAACTTTTGTTGCTCAAAATATTTTAAATTAAGTCAGAAATGTTAAATCCAATGAATACATTTGTGTCTTTATAACCAGCCTCATTAGAGTAGTGGAAGTGTTGCCCCCATTAACTAAATAAGAGAACTGGACCAACCGAGAGTGACGGCACACATAGACACTTCTGGCTCCAACCAAATGAAATAAATTCAGTGGCCAATTTTTCGTGATACGGATGTTGCCATGTTGGAGCCAGACATCGTCATTAATCAGTGATTGGTTCAAATAGGCTTGAGTCAAAATTTCTATGGTAACCACTCTCAACAGTCAGGAGTGAGTTTGCCGGGAAGTCCACACCCCTACCACTTGAAAGTGGGCTACATTCAATCTGTCAATGAAAAATTGTAATTGTTCACCAGTGGGAACCAAGGACTTTAATTGATGCACCTGATAGGTACTTTAAACTTGAATAACTTGCACTTCAGAAAAAAAAAACATTTAAAAACATTTACTACTTTTCATTTAGAGGATCTTAAGTATGTATCTAAAGGATTTTACAAACCTTTTTTGCTTCTTTAACAAGAAAATGTTAAAAAAAAAGTGGTGTGTTAAAAAATGTTTTTAAAAAATGGTTACTCTAACCAATAGAATGACTGAGTAGTAGCTGTTTATTAGACTATGGGATTTTGGAATGACTCAGTCCAGTTCTCATTTACAGTCAATGGTTGCCCCTATTGGCCTTCTTTTGGCCTTTTTGCTCTCTCGTGTCATGGTCGCCTTCTTTTGACTAGGAAGATTTTTCTGGCACTATGCACGGCTAAAATCTTTTAATTTATTTCAAAAACTGAATTTTTTCATATCAAAAGTTTACAGTTCCATTGTTTTTGTAGGTGTTTTGGCATTCAGTGATGAAAGATGTCACAGTAGATCAAGCCTTGGCTGTCATTGATTGATCCCAAGCGAAAAGTGCACGGATGGCTCAGATGCACACATACGGCACATTGCCTCCCATATCTGCTTGAGCTTGAATCAACCATCTTTACATCCTGCAACCTTCGGCAAAGACAGATAACACACTCTCTGCTCTGATGTCTCAAGAAATAAACAAATCCAGAGATTTCCTCCAGGGGTTATTTTGCTTTTAATTTTGACATCCTCATTAGCGCTTTAAAGATGCCTCAGAGCGTTTCTTGATATTGTCTAACTTCAACCTTACATTTTGTCAGATTGGAAGCATTTTATCTAACATGTAAAAATAAAAAGTCTGTGACATTTCATGGTGTTCTTTTATTTGTTAATAACAGTGACTATTTAAACCTTCACATTTTTAAAGCTTAAGATATCAAAATGGGAGGACTCCAAAAATATCAGTGCTGTTTTACTGGTAAAGATGAGGGTTTTTGAATCACTAAAGTGATTGTGACTTTGTGGATGTTGTGTTACTGATGGATAGAATGATTGCCAACTCCTGGTCTCCTGCCAGTGCAGTAAGTGTTTTACTTTGGCTGAGATTTAAGTGAGATTACTCAGAAGGACCTCACTGCCATTTGTGCTTCAAGCAGTCGTTAGACACTTATCAGGGCAGAGAGTGTGAAATGATCTCTCACTGTGGTGATTGTCCACTCCCTTTTGTCCCATGCTCCGCTGCAGCATCTAATTAGCACTTTACTGATGTCCCTGCCATCATCCACACAACAAGGTGGGACTGTCAGGTGGGAGAAAATTTAATCATTAGGAGTCACATGTGCATGTGCTGACATTTATTACAGAGAACATACGCCATTAATAAGACAGCTGCTGTTTTATCTTTAATATGTTTTGATAAAATTGTTTAAAGTAGCAGCCCTCTGGTTGGAGCACTATATTCTTGTGTAGTGGCTAAGGACATACTTAAATTGCATCACTTGAGTCTGGCAGAGTAAATAATTAATCTATTTATAAATATATAAAAAATTAGTTTGACAACTTTGATAAAAACAATATCAGATTTTAAATATTAATAGATACAATACAGACCAAATATTTAGACACACCTTTTCATTCAAAGAGATTTCTTTATTTTCATGACTATGAAAATTGTAGATTCACACTGAAGGCATCAAAACTATGAATTAACACATGTGGAATTAGAAACATAAAAAAGAATGAAACAACTGAAAATATGTCATATTGTAGATACTTCAAAGTAGCCACCTTTTGATTTGACCTGAAATGTTGTTCACTTCACAGGTGTGCCCTGTCAGTTTTAATAAGTGTGATAATATGGAGGGAGGATCTGTGAGGCGTTGAGGTGAAGGTGACTTTTTCTTCCGTGGTAATGTTGGGAAGAGATGTTGACAAGGCGAAGCGTAGTAGAGCTATGTTCTGGGCTGAGCATGGTTTGACGTAGTAGGAGGCTGAAGTCGAAGCGTGGAAGAAAGCTTGAGCAGGTAGATGTTCTAGAGGATGAGGAGCATGAGACTGAACCCAAGTCTGTACTAGTGAGATGATGTCCTGTAGACAGATCGAAAACTTGAATGAGACAAGAGCAAAACTTGCAAGGCTTGAGAGAACATTTGTCCATGTATGCACCATAGAGGGCAATGAACTAGCGATGAATACTGGCCTGCAGCCATCTTAAATACAGGAGCAGGAGATGAGGTAAGTACCGACAGCTGGGTCCAATCTGTAAATGAAGCAGAGAAGGGGGGGGGGGGGGGAGGAGAGGACTCCCAGAGGTACCATGACACAAGGAATGGACATTAGACCAGTGGAAATCTGTTCTTTGGTCTGAAGAATACAAATTGGAGATAGTTGGTTCCAACCACCGTATCAAGACTGTTGGAAGACCATTTCAGGTGACTACCTCTTGAAGCTCATCAAGAGAATGCCAAGAGTGTGCAAACCAGTAATCAAAGTATAGGGTGACTACTTTGAAGAACCTAAATGACATATTTTTAGTTGTTTCACACATTTTTGCTATGTAACCCAATGCTCTAACATCCAGAAACGGCAATTCCTATCACAACTTGAGATTGAAGCGGTACAATATAATTGCAATACCACCACGGGGGAGCCAGAACAGCAGGTCAGAGAGGAGGCTATACCACACTCCCACCCTGAGCTTGAAAATCAACCTTGAAGCCAATGGCAAGCCACTTGCACAAGTGTACATCAAATGTGGGATATACCAAGGTGATGCTCTGTCCCCACTGCTGTTCTGCATAGGTCTGAACCCCCTCAGCCATATAATCACCGAGACTGGCTATGGATACCGACTCAGAAATGGGGCCGGCATCAGTCACCTCCTCTACATGGTTGACATCAAGCTATATGCTAAGAGTGAGTGTGACATTGACTCCCTGATCCACACCACCAGGATCTACAGTACTGACATTGGGATGTCATTCGGGCTCGAGAAATGCAACCGGATGGTGACAAAGAGAGGCAAGGTAGTCCACACAGAAGGGGTCTCACTCCCAGAAGGAACAATAGCAGACATCGAGGACAGTTACAAGTACCTCGGAATTCCTCAGGCAAATGGAAACCTAGAGCAGGCAACAAGGAAAGCTGCAACAGCTAAATACCTCCAACGAGTAAGGCAAGTCCTGAGAAGCCAGCTCAATGGCAAAAATAAGACCTGGGCAATAAACAGCTACGCACTGCCAGTTATCAGATACCCTGCAGGAATAATAAGATGGCCAAAGGAATAGATACAGACCACGGATGATAAGACACGAAAGATCCTCACCATGCATGGAGGGTTCCATCCCAAATCCAGCACCCTGAGACTGTATGCTAGCCGCAAAGAAGGAGGCAGAGGACTAGTGAGCGTTGAAGCCACTATCCAGGATGAAACATCCAAGATGCATGAGTACATCAAGCTCAAGGCCCCAACTGACAGCGTGCTCAGTGAATGTCTCAGGTAATGGAGGGCAGAGGATACAGTGCTGAAGAACAGATCCTCATGGGAGGACAAACCCCTGCATGGGATGTCCCACCGGACCATTACTGAAGTGGCTGATATCAAGAAGTCCTACCAATGGCTAGAAAGGGCTGGCCTACAGGACAGCACTGAAGCGCTCATCCTGGCAGCTCAGGAACAAGCCTTGTGCACCAGATCGATAGAGGCTCAGATCTACCACACCAGACAAGACCCAAGGTGTAGGCTGTGCAAAGAGGCACCTGAAACAATCCAGCACATAACTGCATGGTGTAAGATGCTGGCAGGTAAAGCATACATGGAGCACCACAATCAAGTGGCTGGAATAATTTACAGGAACATGTGTGCAGAATATGAACTGGAAACCCCAAGGTCAAAATGGGAAACACCTCCGAAGGTGGTAGAGAATGAGAGGGCAAAGATACTGTGGGACTTCCAGATCCAGACTGATAGGATGGTAATGGCGAACCAACCAGACATTGTTGTGGTGGATAAAGAATAGAGGAAAGCCGTTGTGGTGGATGTGGCAGGGCCAAGCGATGGGAACATAAGGAAGAAGGAACATGAGAAACTGAAGAAATACCAGGGACTCAGAGAAGAACTGGAGAAAGCATGGAAAGTGAAGGTGACAGTGGTGCCTGTGGTAATTGGAGCACTCGGGGCAGTAACCCCCAAGCTGGAGGAGTGGCTACAACAGATACCTGGAAAGACCTCAGACCTCTCAGTCCAGAAAAGTGCAGTGCTAGGAACAGCTAAGATACTGCGCAGGACCCTCAAGCTCCCAGGGGTGTGTGTGTATATGTATATGTGTGTGTATATATATATATATATATATATATATATATATATATATATATATATATATATATATA